>JAMQGT020005835.1:0-63450 GCA_024447675.2 Pterophyllum scalare
TCAACAAGGCCTAAACTGTTGAAGGAGATGGGCACATAAACATAACCATTGCTGACACAGAGCACAGTTAAGGCTAAAATCAACTGAAACACAAAGAAGCAGTTGGAATCCAAGGCTGCTTAATAGTAATTCCAAAACAGAACTTGGGATGCTGATATTGAATTATAGTTTGTTTCCTGGCATGGCCCTGGCTTAGTCCAATATATTCCACATACGCTCTTTTGCCAGAAAGTATTCCACTCATCTGCCTTCACACACACACACACAATGGCCCACCCTTTGCAGCTATAGTAGCTTCAACTCTTCTGGGAAGGCTTTCCACAAGGTTTAGGAGTGTTTATGGAAAATTTAACAAGTTAAATGTGCTTCCAGAAGCACATTTGCGAGGTCAGACACTGATGTTGGATGAGAAGGTCTGGCTCACAGTCTCTGCTTTAATTCATCCCAAAGGTGTTCTGTCAGGTTGAGGTCAGGACTCCAGTCAATGTCTTTATGGTCCATTGTGCTTGGTGATTTAGGGCTTGGATGCAGCTGCTTGGCCATGGAAACCCATTCCATGAAGCTTTCTACGCACTGTTCTTGAACTAATCTGAAGGCCACATGAAGATTGGAGGTCTGTAGTGATTGACTGCAGAAAGTTGGTGACATCTGCTGACTCCAGTCTGTCATTATACATGGCCTACCATTTCATGGCTGAGTTGCTGTTGTTCCCATTTGCTTCCACTTTGTGGCACAGGTGGCATCCTATCACGGTACCATGTGATGAAGTGACTGGAACACCTGAATTCAGTGATTTATATGGGTGAGTGAATACCTTTGGCAACATAGTGTACTTTTAATAGCTTAATGTTATTTTTAAGAAGCTTAATGTTAGCCTGCTTTATCCATTCCAAAACCAGTTGATGTATTTGGGATCATTGCCCTGTTGGAACACCCAATTGTGTCCAAGTTTCAACCGTCTAGCTGCCAAAGCTGAAAACTCACTCAATTCTTGTTTCAAATATTTTTCTCAGGCTATTTGGTATTAAAATGTGTGTGGGGTTTTCTACCATGTCTCTATTTATGTGTTTTACAAATTAAAAAACTACTACATGAATAAGATTGCAGTTAAATCCCTTCTGTGCACAATTCTGTTGGGTATTTATGCATTTTTACTACACATTGTGACCACTGTAATTAAATATGGCAGTTAGTTGAAAAATGCATGTTACTTAAAAGTCAAAACCTGCCCCTCAAACTCACTTTAAAGCACTGACTGTTGCTGCGCACTGTTTTGACTTTTATTTTGTGCCTTGTATACTCTCCAAATGTACACATCAAGTCATCATTGGTTTGAACTTCTAGCAATAAAATTGAATTTAAATAACAGCTGAAAAAGAAATTTTATTTCAAATAAAATTTACTTTTTGATATTTTATGTGAGGGCTTATTAAAATACTGTGCATGTTCCCTATGGCGATATGAAGACACCAACAACTCAGTGAGAATCTGGTCTGTGTGATACAAAGAGAGAGGTCCCTCTTTTGTATAATTCTGTTTATCCTGTCAACTGTCAGAGGATTTTTAATTAAACCATCAGATATGTGCTTTTGTTAACGATAATGGAGGTCTGAGCTGCAGATAAATACATTTTCTGTTGGAGTATGGGGTACAGCATCATCAGGAGTTTGGTCATCACAAACTATCTTGACCCATATATATCTCGGTATTTCCTGGATTTTTTTTCCTGTTTCTCAAGGACATGACTTTCACACACTATTCATCTGCTGTGGACAGTTTTTATTTCAGGCCCCATGTTTCTTCTTTTGTACGCCCCTTGTCCAGTTTCCTTGTTTTACTTTAGGGAAAAACTGCACACCATGCTGATATGCAAAGTGTTCATAGCTCTTTGGGAATCATTTTGTTGGTGCAATAATACTATTTTAAGCCTGTCAAACTGTGTTATCTTTGGCAAAGATTCAACTAAAGAAATGGAAATAAATTTGCTTTTGTGACAGGCCGCCTGTAGCAAAGTGCCTAAAGAGACCATTTAAATTTGGTATCTTGCTAAGTTGTCTGTTATGTGTAGACACAACAATACACACAACACATCCCTTGAGTTAGGTGCCTTTTTATGCTTGAATGATTAATAGGTCAGGGTTAGGTGGCTTAACAAAACAAGCAAGCCAACAAAAACATTTCTCTGAAAATGCTCGGGTACACAGCAAATGATAAAAAGAAACAGACTAGAGGATTGTTTGCAACTATCAGGATGCAAAACAGTTTCAAACTGGGAAAAAAAAAGAAGACGCCCGCAATGCACTCGTATCTTCTTCATAATTTTATTTAAAAAGCTTCATGTTCCCTTTGAAAACTTCAAGCATATTGCTCAGTGCTAAAGCTTGTACAACACAGTGCTCTCTAGGAGTAAAATATAAGATATAGCTCATCTGTAACTTTGGCAAAAACACATCAGGCTGAGCTCTTTAGGGAGAGAGAGAAAAAAAAGGAAAACACACCACTGTGAACAAGAACAAAGATAACTCCTAATTTCTACTGTTTCCTCTAAACACATGAAAAAAAAAAAAAAGGAAAAACAAAAAGAACAAACAGTGGTGCCTGCTAACAGAAATCTCTCATTTTACAGGGGAACAGATAGACAGTAATACAGGTCAGTCATGGAGTGTTTAGGTCCTGCGTGCAGGCTAACATGTACACGCAGGGAAGGAGTGGAAAATCTGGGACGAGCCAGATGTGTCTTCTATAACAGCCGCAAGCTTTAACTTGGAATATGACACATGGATATCCTGAGAGGCACAGACAGATTAAGCTTCAAAATGAGTCCCGTTCCTACACATCAAGACAAGAGAAACATATTGTGATACAGTGTGAAATCAGACTGTAGTGGGAGTGTAGTTTTTGCTGTAAGAATGAGATCTGACATGCTTTTGTGCATATATAAAACCTTTTCCTTGAGAAAACAAAAGCAGAGCACTAAAAGAGGATGAAATAAAATGACTTGAACTGACAACACTCAGAGAACATAGGAAATCTTCATATGCACTGTTTGGTTGGCATTTCATTAGAGGGTGCAGCCATTTAGTCACATAGATAAAATAAAAGAAACACAAAAAAACCCTTAAAGGCAAGAATTGTTAGCAAAATTTCAGAAGAGAGGCAATTTTTACGTGTCACCACGGCAGCATGTTTACTTTTAGAGAATGAGATGCTCCCCTATCACACATCCTGGACGTTCATGGCCTCCTCTGGCCAGGTGTAGGTGTCCAGAGTGAAGGAGTCGTAATCAGGACTGTAGATCTGCGACAGTACAAACGCCTCCTTGTCTTTAGGCTCCGGGTACACTGAAGCAACATTGTGTTTGTATGCATAGTTGACAATCTGGCAGAGAGGGAAACAAAAGGGAAAAAATGGTGATGCAATCAGAGGTTTAGAAGACTTAAACACTAATCGGGGTAGCTATGACTGATGGGGCAGAACAGGGTGTCCACCTATCCCCAGCTCTGCATTTTAACAAGTCAAACTGTCCTGGAGTATGAACCTGAGCCTAACACCCTCAGTATTTTCAGTGACTGGCCATGAAACAATCCCAAAACACCCCCCCCCCCAAAACAAACAAAAAAACCAAACAAAAAACTAAAGAATTTTGACTTTCTTCATTTTGATTTTCATGTCAAACAGCAATGGTAAGAGTTTTAGGTCAGTGTAGGTCAGCCACAGTCTGTTTCAGCACTACAATTCTGCTCCAGACAAACACATCTGGTCGTTCAGCCCTTGAGCCTGTAGCTGATTTGTCACTGAGCTGAGCCACCGTCAAACAATGCGCACACTGTGTCAGGCCTCATTTCCCAGATCAGATTCTCCAGAAGTATGATCAAGTCTAACATGAAGCATGTCCTTCTGTGTGTTGAGGCTGAGCAGTTTCTCTTAACTCCATTTTCGCTGCCAATGATGGGATGTAAGCTCGATTGCAGATTAAAATGAAGATTTAACACATAATTTAAATTCCTTGCAAATATTACAATATACATTTCATGGTAAATCCCCACTTATGAATTACAAACTTTATTTAAAAACCTCTTGCAGACCCAGCGCAGTCACCCATCAGTGGGCAACAGCCCACACTGGGACTCCCTGCTTTTGTGTTTAGTTTGAGCATATATTTGTTATTATTTTATATTGATCTGTCCTGCACTACAAACTCTCCAAACAACAGTTCCTAATATTTGACATTAAACATCTTACAGGCACTTATCTAAATCTAATTCCATTTAAATCAAAAGAATCAAGCAGCTGAAAAGTGTGACACACCACTCATTTATCTAGAGGAATAATTAATGTAAATGTAAGCTTGAGGTTTTACATTTCAATAACAGAAGTGCCGGCTGACCAGCTTGCGTACCTTCACTGCGATCTTGAAGGACACCTCTCTAATGGTGTTGAGAGGGGGATAAAGTCTTCCTTCAGCCAGGTGCTCCTCTGTGACCATGCCAGCGATCGCCTGAGAGAATGAGACAAAGACAGCCAATTACTTTGACGTAAATAAAATGAAGATTAAGTTTGCCTCAGGAGAGAAATCCTGGCATTTACATCATTGTTATGTACTTTCTCAATTGAGAGGACATAACACAGACACAGTGTGCTGAAAGTAAAAATAAATACATCTAAAAATCCAATTTTAGAAATAAAATCCCAATAAAAATATGTTACGTACACACAGTAACGCTAAGTAATGGTGGAAGGTACCTCTGCAGTGGTGAGGAAAATGTCATCAGATATGTGGCGGACTCCACAGGCTATAACACCCAAAGCAACTCCAGGAAAGACGTAGGCATTGTTTCCCTGCCCGGGGTAGAAGGTGCGTCCGTCTGCCAGCGTCACTTTGCCAAAGGGACTTCCGCTAGCAAAGATGCCCCGGCCCTGATGAAAGAGAGGAGAAGGATGGAGTACGCTGCATTAATGGGTAACCAAAAAAAACCCCAAACAACATGTGGTGCTTTCTTTATGCTGCGACTGCTTCAAGATTTCATAAAGTTCATTTACAACCCCAGTTCCAAACAGACGTTATGTAAAATGTAAATAAAATTTGGGTTTATGAGATTTGCATTTATTTACATTTTACCCAGCATCCCAACTTTGTTGGAATTGGGTTTCCTGAGCCTCAGAAAGTCTGCTACACTCCGATGAGTGGAACATTACCTCTGTGAGTTTGTAGCACTGCTCTGCTGTGCACTCGGCCTTGCTGGTAGGATTACTCAGAGCGAAGATGATCGGCTTCTCGTTGAAAGATGCCATGTCTTTGATAATCTTCTCTGTAAACGCTCCTCCAATTGCAGCGACGCCTTTTTCCAAAACGAGAACGCATCAGTTTCACCACAACAGTGACTGTAAACGCTGTCATTCAAAGGTTTCTGCTCCTGGTTTAGTGAAATCTCTTTAAAATTAAAGCCTCAATTTGGAGTTTTTAAACTGAGATTGTTTTATTCTTTTAATAATTAAAAAAAAATCTTATTTAAAGTTAAAACATTAGCAAAAATCATTTTAATGTTGAAACAATGCTGTCATGTCATCAAAGAGGTACGGCAGTGCTGCCAGTTCATCAAACATGCAGTGCTTGAAATTTACACCAATGAACATCTTCATACAAAATGCACTTGAATTTGATGAATTGGGTTAAATAAAAAGAGAGAGAATTAGTTGATTTGTAGGAAATTACTAAGTTGTTACTCTGCTAAACAAAGCTGGAGGTAAGAAATTCACCTTAAATAGGTTTCTCTGTTTTCCTCATACCTGGTTGGGATTTAGTGTAAATGGATGAAACAAGCAAAAAGAGTTAAAAAAAAAATGAAAAAAAGTTGTATGTATGACACTCTGGAAGTTTTTAGGATTTAAAGTGCTACAAAGACGGAGGAGACCCAGGATTTAGGATCGCTTTACTGCAGTAAGCTCACCTATTATGGCGGTTGGTTTGATGGTGTTCACCACCTCCTCCAGTGTCTTCAGGTGTGGGTGCTCATGAGCAAACTCCTCTTTCTCGTGGTTTAGGTGGCTTCTTCCCTGTATTTGTGCATAAAGGTTGTTCTCAGAACTCCACAGCCAGCTGTTTAGTGCCTTCAGTAACATATATAAGGAAATACTTTACCTTCACAATGAGGCCCTTCGAGTCCACCATCCAGATCTTCTTGGCAGCTTCTTCTTTAGTCAATCCCTCCTTGGCCATGGCCATTATAAGCAGGTGAGCAATACCTAGAGCAGCCTGGTGGGGGAAAAAAAAGTACAAGTCTCCATCTGCATTATAATCATCACTTCCACATCATTGCACCATTAATGCTAAAAAATATCTACAGGTTATGGAGAAACATCTGCTACTATCAGAGATAAACAGGCCAAGTCACAGTCTGCATGCATTTCAACAGCACTGCTTTAGTGCTAAACTGTCCTGCCTGTAGTCACCCTCTGCAAACATTCAGCTGGGATCAAATTCAAAATCTAGTATACAGCACATTTTTTTCTTCAAACAATAAAATCTGATATGTTGTCTCTCTGACATCTGGATATGTCATCTTTCAGCTGACTATATGGTTCAAACATTTTTTTTTGTAAACAGTAAAGGAAACCCCTTGTAATTCCAGTTTGACAGAAGGCTCTGTCTTCTTATCTGTCAGAGATTAAGGACAGCTATTTTTACTCCAAATAGCATAAAATCCTAGAGAGCAAATCCTCTTACCTCTCCGGCCCCTTGGAAAACAAAAGTGTGGTCTGACAGTTTGTTCTTGGTGATCTTCAAAGCTGCCAAGATCCCTGCAACAGCTACAGAGGCCGTGCCTGCAGGAAAAACACTTGATTACTATCTTAAGTCTCTCACTAGCTTGTGATCTCTCAAAGAAACACTGTCTTAACAGATCATGTGTACCAGCTATGACCAAGAAAGTATTGTCTGTGAAGGTCTTGAGTCACTTCTCATTTCTTTATAGTTTGGTGGGAAAATGGGGTTAATATGTGCAGTGATTTATCGAAATGTGCAAACATACATGTCCTCAGATGGGGACAATGGGTTTATTTAACAAAGTATAAAACACTACTGAGCAGAATGAAGTATAAGGAGCAGCAAAGCCCAAATGTAATGTCCCCATATGCGGATGCAGGGTTTAAGGAGGTTAAATATTTACATGGATTTTTCTGTTTCAGCCGGTATGACCAGTTTAATTTTCAATCATTAATTTGACCTACAGTTTATGATCTGCTTCATTGTACTAAACAGCCAGAAAGTAGCTGATCCTGGACTTCAGACACAAGTCTGTTCAAGCATCACTGACCTGATTTCTACAAACTGACCCAATACGTTACAGTCACAAAGATAAAGTATCTCCCATTTTTATTTTTTATTGCATAATTAATATGATAATTATGACCAAGCAAGGGTTGGCGCTATTGTGCTCTTATGACTTAGGCTAATGAGGGCAAATATTATAACCTGGTTATAGTAAGCTGCACTACTTGATTCTTTGTTTAATTTTTGAAATCTTATTTTTAGTTTTCATTTAATCTTGATCTGTGTTTGGTATCTTTTAATTCAATGTTGGGAGCATTGTAATTCTAGAATAGGACTCCTGGGAAATGAGGGAAATTTCGAAAAAGTTCATGTTAACCCAGCTGTTATACTGTAGTGTATATTATGAAAGATATACACGGGCTGTAAGACGACGAGTAATAAAGCACCTTGGATGTCATCGTTGAAGGTGCAGTATCGATTCCTGTACTTGTTGAGGATGCGAAAAGCATTGCTGTTGGCAAAATCCTCAAACTGTATGAGGCAGTTCATCCCGTACCTGCAGAGCAGCAGAGTGATCAGTCTGACATCAGGACTGCCTCCTCATCCTTCATTTAATTATCCTTTCACTTACTTATCTGTCACGGCCTGCATGAACTCATCAATCAGCTCATCGTACTCTTTTCCTCTGATTCTCTTGTGCTTCAGCCCAATGTACAGAGGGTCACTGAGCAGCGCCTGTACAAAAAAGAACATTTAATCAGCCAGTCAATGAATCAAAGACTTAAGCCGAGCATGCCTAAGCATCTGTAAATTATTACCCAATCTTTTACCACATCACAGGAATCAGGTTTTATGAGCTGCTGCACAAACTCATAAAACCTGATTCCTAGGAGGTCACACTCACCTGGTTGTCAGTGCCAACGTCCAGCAGCACAGGGAGACACTGCTGCGGCCGAACCCCACCACAGGCTGTGTAGAGCGCCAGCTTCCCCACAGGAATTCCCATCCCATAGCTGCCCAGGTCCCCCAGGCCAAGGATACGCTCCCCATCAGTCACCACGATGGCCTGTGGATGGAGGCAAACATATTAACTAACGTGTCTGATTGGTTCTCAGAAACAGGAAGTCACCTGTTTGAGCGTGTGCCGTTTACCTTTATGTCGTCTTCTGGCCAGGAGTTGAGCATGGTGGCGATGTGGCCTCGGTCATGAATGGTTATGAAGAGACCTCTGTAAATGAGAAGGATGATGACGCAGATAGTTAGATCAATTTTCTGCATGACAGTGATTTTTTTTTCTCCACTGCAGTCACATATGAAAAGCAGTCTATCACAGGGAATAAATAAAATTATTAAAAACACAGTGCAGCACGACACAAAAGAATTATATATACTTTGTGTACTTTTTGTGTACTTTTCTAATGAATTTCCCTCTGGGATCAATGCAGTTATTCTTACTGTAGTTATTCGTATTATTCTTATTTTGTAGTAATAGGAATAGCAACCAGAAGACGATGCAGTAATAATCTGTTTTCACTTATTTTTCTGTTAAGAGTTGTGTACAAACTAGAGAAAAAGATGCACATCCACACCAAATAGGACAGAAAATGAGCTGTAAACAAGAAAATATATATTTATAAATAAATAAACCAATCAAGAGCTTGCACACTGTGGGGCTTTAATCTTACCTATTTATTGCATCATAAAAAATATGTACAATTAACCAGTTTCCTTCAGTTTAAGCAACCCGTTATGTTAACAGAATTAACCACAAAGGAGAAAATATCCAGTGAGCAACAGTTCTCTGAGTAAAAATGCCTTGGTGATGCTTGATATCAAAGGATAATGACTGCTTTGAGCTGATAGGAAGGCAACAGTAACTCAAATAATTACTCATTGTCTTTTGTCCTGTCTCTCTCCCCTCAGCCCCAACTGGTTGCAGCAGATGCCTGCCCCTCCCTGAGCCTGGTTCTGCTGGAGGTTTCTTCCTGTTAAAAGGGAGTTTTTCCTTCCCCACTGTCGCCAAATGCTTGCTCATAGGGGGGTCGTTTTGACTGTTGGGTTTTCTCTGTAATTATTGTAGGGTCTTTACCTTACAATCTAAATTATAATAATAATACATTTTATTTATAAGCTCCTTTCATGACACTTTACAGGGATGAAAACAAGACAAACCACAAAAAGCACTAACAAGAAACTAAAATGACTAAAAGAACTAAAGCGAGTATGCAATTTGGAATTTGGTGATTTGAAGATATGAAGAGAGTCAATATTGTCTGGTGGGAGAGAGTTCCATAGCTGGAGCGCAGAGCGGGAGAAAGCTGTGTTCCCCATAGTACTGAGGTGGGCAGGGTGAACAGCAAGGCGAATAGAGGGGAAGGAGGTAAGTGATGAAAAGGAGGGGCCCCAGGACAGAGCCTTGAGGCACACCTGAGATTACAGAAGAGGGGTAGGATTTGAAAGACTTAAGCTGGATGAACTGAGTGCGGCCTGTGAGATTAGAACAGAACCAGTCAAGAGAGGTATGGGAGATGCCAATAGATGATACTCTGTAGAGAAGGATGGTGTGGGAGATAGTGTCAAAGGCTACACTCAAAAAAATAAAGCACCTTGAGGCGACTGTTTGTTGTGATTTGGCACTATATAAATAAAACTGAATTGAATTGAATTCATTGCAACCAATGTATGCAGAAGAGCATCTCTGAATGCTCAACATGTTGAACCTTGAAGCAGATGGGCTACTGCAGCAGAAGACCACACTGGGCACCACTCAAGTCAGAAGAACAAGAAACAGAGGCTACAGTTTGCACAGTTTTACCAAAACTAGACAACAGAAGATTGGACAAACGTTGCCTCTTCTGATGAGTCTTTCTGTTTGGATAGCAGAGTCAGAATTTGACCTAAACAACATGAGAGCATGGATCCATTCTGCCTTCTATCAGCAGTTTAGGCTGCTGTTGGTGTAGTGGTGTGGGGGATATGTTCTTGGCACACTTTGGGCCCTTAGTACTAACTGAGCATTTTTTAAACACGACAGCCCATGTGAGTATTGTTGCTGACCATGCCCATCCCTTTATGACCACAGTGTACCCATAATCTGATGTCTGCTTCCAACACGATAACGCACCATGTCACAAAGCTCAGATCATCTCAGACTGGTTTCTTGAACATGACAATGAGTTCTCTGTACTCAAATGTCTTCCAGTCACCCGATCTCAACCCAGTATAGGAGCTTTGGGATGTGGTGTAACAGAAGATTCACATAATGGATGTGTGCCTGACAAATCTGCAGCAACTGTGTGATGCCATCATATCAATATGAACCTAAATCTTTGAGGAATTTTTCAAGCAACTTGATGAATCTGTGCTATGAAAGAATTAAAGTAGTTCTGAAGAAAAACAAGGTCCAAACCGGTACTAGCAAAGTGTACCTAATGAAGTGTCTGGTGAGTGTAATGAAGCTCACCTTGGTCTCCTGAAGGCGAGTCCATATTGCTGGCAAGCCAGGCCGACGGTCGGAGTGTAGACGATTGGCATGAACTCCTCGATGTCAGAGGTGAGCAAACGGTAGAACAGCTTCTCGTTCCTGTCCTGTAGTGTCATCAACAGGATGTACCTGAGACAGAGAGAACCATTAACGTTGTTTTTAGAAATACAGTAGGCAATTTATAATTTAAATCACCTGTGATAAATATTTCTATATAATTATAATCTGTCTAGATAACAAACTGCCCCAGAGTCAATATTTTAGCATATTTAACCACGAATTGGCTTAATGTACTGAAATGTTGGTCATTTGGTCAGTGAACCACTTCGTTCCTGAAATCTGGAAAAAGGTTTGGGAACAGAGGAGACCGTCTCCTCCTCCCACTCTTGAGTCATGTAGGATTTCAGCTGCTCAGGAGTTCGGGGCACGCTTTTTCCTTTCGGTAGTGCTTTCAGTGGACAACAGGTCTGGACTGCACGCAGGTCAGTTTAGCGCTCTGACTCTATTCTTTCCAGTTTTACTTTAATTGCCCACTCAGTCTTTAGCAGAGTGCACCGCTGTCTTTGCTTGTTATTGACTCTGTTTCTCTGGTTTAGATGTTTTCATTTTCATCATGTTATCGACCTGCCTATTCAGATATAAGACATTTCACTACGTCTTTGTTTTTTACCATTACACAACTATTCTAATCTTTTTCTCCCTCTTCATCCACTGTTCTGAAAAGTGCAGCTTGCTCCAAACACAAGTTCTCACTTTCAACATTTAGTATGTTGTACTTTTGTATCATTGTGACTTCAATATTTAAGCCTAATTGTTTAAATGATTTGGAAATTGTCACACATGATGCATAAAACAACCACTAGCCCGGTGACTATCTTGAACAGCACCCGATTTATTATGAATGAGTCTGTTCTCTCACTTGTCCAAAGGATTAATGCGTGTTTCATAGCTCTTCATGACGCGCAGGACTTGCACATCCTGGGATAGGAAGCAGGGGGGCAGCAGGCCGTGGATACCCAGTTGTAACCGCTCCTCCAGAGTGAATGCCATTCCCTGTAGGGTGGAGAAGGCCAATTATATAATACTAAACTAAGTAACAAATACAGCAAATCCAGACCACAGTGACTCATGTGTTAGGCATCACAATGTGAAGTTAATTATGAGTTAGTCATACACAAGTACATCAGTCTTTTTCGTGTTTTCTCCTAACTATGACCTGATTGCCATCTTTGCATGAAAAGAAAGGCACAAGAAAACTTAAATTAAAACACTTAGCAAACAACAGGAAACTGAGCTTTTAGCTCAACCACACTGCCTTCTGGTTATGGTTACTGTTGCTGCACTCGTGTCTCCATGTTGGCAATCTTTCCACAAAGACAGCTCATGAGGGGTGGGGGCTTAATCTATTTATTCTACCCAATAGTAAAGGGAGCCTGAACCCACTCCCCTGTCATCTCAATTCCTCTTTCCTCATCTCTGCTTTGGTGCTCTCTGCTGTCTTTTGATTATTCCTCTGGTGAAAACACTGACCTACATGTGGGAAAAAACTGGCCTTCTAGGCTCAACTTGTTTTTCTGTGGGTCTTTATGAGCCCATGTCTTGCAAATTATTCATGCTAGCAGAGTCAAGTATGAAATATGATAGTGGTATTTAGAACTGTTACTCCTAAAGTTATTACACAAGCTGCATGCTTTGCATTTTAACCGTGAGTTTCACATTGTGTTGCAGCATTTGCCCTCCCAGCAAGTGAACCTGCATGACAATGGGTCCTGCAGCTTAGGGTCATTAAATGGAGACGATGATGCATTCATACATTAAATACCAAAGTAGATTAGCGCTCCACAGGGAGAAGGAAAGTCAACTGGATGGAGAAGCTTTTAAAGTATTCCTGGTAGAAGAGATGACCGAAGAGAAAGTCTCGGATTAACAAAGATGAGCAGCCTATCAGAGCGAGTAGGTAAAAAGGTACTAAACCCATTAAGGTGACACTGATAACCACCAGTTGTAATTAACCCATGTTACACACTGCATATTAACGCACAGAAGGCAAGAGGAGAAAGTGTAACTAATAATGCTGATGTGTGACATGTAAAGTGCAGTGAGTTTAACCTTCAATCAGACCTTATCATGGTAAAATAATAAAACCTGTACTATCATTTTACAGCTGACTACAGTGAAGAGTGCAATTATACTCGTATGAACGGATTCTGTTAGATGTTTGTCATGTTGCTGGAATCATACTGGTAGATTTGCAGCGAGGTGGGTGAATGAAGTGGGACTGATTTGGACTGTAAAGGTCCTCCTTCTGTAGAAACACTCAGTGCAGACTGTCATCCGTACTGGAGAGAACCGTGTGACAGAAAGTGTCGCTGAGCAAACACAGACACAAAAAATTTACTGAGTAGTTTTAAAAAAATTTTTTTTTAAAAACAAAGCAGGGCTTCACTTCCTGACTGTGTGCACGTAACTGACCTATGAGTCAACACGTAATGGCTGATTCAGCACAAGAGGTGGAAGCAAATGTGACCGACCTCAAATAAAGCTTAATCCGGTGTTCTTGCAGTGATAGCAAGGCACAAAGAAGTATCCTCTCTGTAAATGACGTGGGATTCAATTCACCAATAGTTTTTATTATGCATTTATTATACTCCATTAAGACAGACAGATGTTGAAGGAATCTGCAGAGACACCATTCTTAGCGATGTCAGTCTTCTCTCTTGCATAAACAGGAAGAGCTGTGGGATTCATATTTTACTCCTGTATTGTTATCATGCAGTACTCATATTGTACTCTCTGCTTATGTTCCCCCACCATTGCACATGGTATGTGGGACATCATGTGGACATAGCTGTGCAAGCAAAGGCTAGGTATAAAAACCCCGGTTCCTTGCAGCAGTTTGACAGTGAAGCCTGTGTGTGTGTGTGTGTGTGTATGTGTGTGAGACAAAAGCAATATCACACACATTATCCGTTAGCAGTGTTACACCTACAAAAGCAACTAAATCATTAAAAGACATAGTAGGCAAATCACAGTGATGTCTACACACATTTAAAAGCAACAACTCACAGGATACATGTAATTACCTCAGTATAAAGCACATCAATAAAGCGCATTACAGGTGGGCTGTCAGCGTCATTCTGGATGCGCTCACCTTGTTGAGGTGGGGGTTTCTGGTGATGTCGTAGCCCCTCTTCTTGGTATTCACGCTAATCTTCCTGCTCGTCCCGGAGTGGCAGACCCGTACAGCCTGGATAGAGGCCCTGTCGGCCGGCAGCACCCCTGCAGCGAAACCCGGGGCACCTGCCAGGACCCTCATCACCCCGCCGGCGGCCGTGCGCCTGCACAGGGACAGCGCCGCTTTTCCTGGGAAGGAGTTCATGCTGCCTGCACGTAGGGGGAGAAAAACGTCCCATCATATACAGATGGTCTGTCAATCATGCCGTGAATATCACAGGTTCAGCGGATCTTGCGCTGTTCACCCGCAGCACGTTATTTCTAGTGTAAATAAGGTGCTGCAATCTGACCCATTAGCTCTTAGCCGGGTCACCTACAAAGATAAACAACAGGTGCTCCGGTCGCAACAAACTTCACAGATACGATGATAACTCAGAAATTATTCAGTGACTGTGACTACTGCGTTATGTGTGTTTTTAAAGAAATCCTGCTGGGTGGAGCTAGCCGCTTTTAGCTTCCCGCACATATCTCGGCAGTTACTGTTTTTCTTTACTGGCGCGGTTGCTAACTTTAGCTAGCACACGGCTAATACTCCGTTAGCCGCAGCCCTCACCTGCAGTCTACGAGAAGCTGCTGTCCACCTGACTTATATCTTCACAGGAGGACCCTGTGTCTTCTCTGGCCGGGTGCTAGGTTGTTTTCAGTGGACGCTGGGGAGGGTGGGGAGGGGAGGGAGGATCGACAGCTAACAGCTGATATAGGCCCTCCTCAGTCAGCCTCTCCGGGCCTCACCAATCAGCCTGGAGCCCTCCCCCCGCTCCTCATAGGCTCCATCTTCAGCCTCTGCAATCAAAATAACACGTTAGGCTCAGTGGATAAGTCCCACCAAGGAGAACTGCTGTCTGTTTTTAATGGTAATGGTTTCGTGTGCATATGTACACTGAAAGTCGCTGAATGTACTGGAAAAAAAAACTTTTTGCTGACATCCACCGACATTTTTAGTCATGACAATGAGCGAAAAACTAATACATAAAAGACAAAAGCAGCTTTTCACCACAGGTCATATTTAAACCTGGTGGCTCCCTCTGCTGGACCTAACAGTAACTACTAATCTGAAGTTCTTGAAAAGACTCCATAAATTGCAGGAGGAGGAGGAGGAGAAGGAGACACAGTCATGGACTTACAAGCTTTAAAGTGCAAAGTTTGCAAGGACAGCAGGAGAGACCTGGCCTCCCTAAAGGGGTCACCACTTGACTCAACTCACTCCCGTTGCAAGTGGGATGCATTCTGTTTAAACAAACCTAATGAAAACAATGGAAGATAATTAACAAAAAATGAGGATGAGTGAAAAACAGGAAGAGGAGAAAAAGGTAAAAGTGACTGAAGCAGATAACGAATAAATCTCTGCTAAAGAACTAAATGCTGTCAGTCTAGCCTTGGCTTTCAGACACGTGGAGAATGTAACTTCTTCTTGCACCACCATATTTAATTTGTTGACTTTGATGTTTAATATGATCTAACTTGCAGTTATTGAGTAGAGTGCACAAGCTTTATTGTTGGTGTCAGATTATTTATAACATAATGGTGACATCGGTTTATGAAATTTTGCCTGGGACCCTCACAGACTCTTGAATGACCGCTGATTTTCAGGGCCACTTTAAACAGCGAAAATGTGACTGAAAATCTGAGGTGCCGTATTTAGAAAAACTGTTAAAATTAGCACACCATCAAGATTGATTTCTTATCCATTCTAGTCTGAAATTGCTGGCGCACCTGTTTTATCAAACCATACATGGGAGGAGTTAGGGTGTGGTTGAATCGTCCAAAAAAGACTTCCTAATGCCTTTCCCTAAAGCCTATAAAAAGAAAAAAAATCTGAATTCCTAGGGGATTAATATTGTGCCATAATGTGAGGTGAGGCTGCAGGTGAAAGCAATGGTTGCTACAACCAAAGGTTGCTTTGCTCCAATATTTCCAATTTAAACTATTTGTGATGTTTAATTACAGTAAACTAATAATAATGAGTTTGAGTCAGGAACAGCTACACAACTTTTTCTTTTTAATTGTTTTAATTTATTTCCCAATTGCAACCTTTTAAAAATACTAACACAAGATTGTGTTTCAGTTTCTTATAAGGTGCTGTATGAATATAACTGAGGTGTGCTGCATGATCCTTTCAGGACTTTTACACAGTTTCTGTAGGACTGAGAAGCCACAGATAATACCTAACTAGAATTAAATACAAATACAAAGTATGTAGTTACTCTTATTTTACACCAGGAACTCCTTCACTGCAGTCACCGGCAATGGCTGGTGATAAAATTGCCTCATGGTGAATCAGCAGGGGTCGCTGTAGAAGTTGCTCTCTCTGTGTGTATCCTCGTGTTATGAAAGCACACACACGTGAGTTTGTAAACAAGAATGAGTGAGTGGGTGGAGGAGGACGGCCATTCTCCCAGCTCAATAATATGAGGCCTTCTTGGGTTTCCTTGGCACTGCTTGCCAACATCCTGTGTCTGTGTCGTAGCTACACCCTGAGGAGCTCCGTGTCCTGGGTGGTGTCCTCCAACGATGTGGTGGAGGACGGGGACTTGTCGGAGGAGGTCGCCCCGGCGCTACTGGTGGACAGTGCGGGGCTGTGGAAACAGGCTTATCCGTCCTCCAGCGTCCTCGGAGACGGCGCGGAGAGCCCCGGAGAGCTGGTCAAGCCCGAAAGCGACAGCGCTGCGCAGCTTTCCTCTCGCCTGTTTTCGTATCGGTTAGAGAAGGTGAAGAAGTCTGCCAGCAGTTCTCCTGCCCCGCACCAGGAGACAGCTAAGACTGCCAGATACATAGCTCATTACAGTGACTGGGGGTTCCTGGCCACCATTTCCACTCAAGACAAGGTAACACACACACACACACACAGAGGGATAGTGGTCCTGGTTTAGGATAGATATATGACAGGCTAAGGAAGAAGTCCGTATTCTTATTGTAATATGAAAAGATACCTCTCTACCTATGATCCCTTTGATTTTACACAAAACATGATCAGCTTTTAAAATACTCTGATAAAGATTTAAATCTGATTAAAATCTAATTAATGAAGTTCACATACTGCCTCAATTTTTTAAGAACCTAATTATTTTATTTTAGTGTAAAACACATTGATTTTAAATGTGCTATAGAAATAAAATGTACTTATTTATATAAAACAAAGTAAAGGAACTGTATTGCTAAAGACATTTTGTGAAAGTTCAAATTATCATTTGTAATGACCTATTTATTTATTTCTGTGTAAAAATGTAAGTCTATTGTGTAAATATGACACCTATTTTTTTTTTCATTTGTGTACAGATCAAAGGTCTTCCCTTTGGAAACATCTTCTCTGTGAGTGATGGACCACTGGACAATAGCACCGGAGTCCTCTATTTTTATGTGACCCCAATGGATAACACTGTGGCAGACTTGAAAAGTAACCCCTATGCTTCTCTCACCTTCTCAGAGGCTGAGGGGGAATTCTGCAGGTAATCTCGACATGCAAAAAATGTTTTTATGCAGTGAAATACCACCTGACCTCAAGGGTCATTGTTTATTCAATTAAAGCACAAAGTGAAATAACACTTAGCTATGAAAGTCTTTCTTAAACACACACCTTAATTACTTCCGGAGGAAAACCTCAGAGGAGGCTGATGGATGTAGTGAAGGAGGACATGCAGAAGGTTGGTGTGACAGAAGAGGATGCTAGGGATAGGGTGAGATGGAGGCAGATGATCCGCTGTGGTGACCCCTAAAGGGTGCAGCTAGAAGAAGAAGATGTTTTAAGCTTCAAACAATTTTTCAATATAATTGACACAAACTAAACTTAGTAAAAGCAAGTAAATTTGTTTGGTTGATTGTTACAACAAAGAAATAAACTTATACTGTTGGAAAGCCTGTTTATTTTCCTTAAATGGTGCCACATTTGTAAGGATAATGTGGGTTTAGCAGCAGAGTTGTGCATTGTGCCCTTGAAAAACTTGCCAAATCTTCTTTGTCATCATTGGCGGCAATCTCAATGCAGAGAGATATTGAGATGAGATTCTGCAACCAGTGCCAATCCCACATGTCCACAGTGTGGGACTGAACTATCTTCCAAGATGTCAATGCTCACCCCCACAGAGCGGGGTTTATCAGAGACTACCTCTAGAATCTGGGAGTGGAGAGGATAGAACAGCCTGCCTGCGGTCCTGACCTCAACTCCACTGAACATCTGTGGGATGAGCTTGGGGTGCTGTTCATGCCAGAGTGACCAACACAACCACACTGGCTGACAAATGCTGGTTGAAGAATGGGATGCCATCCCACAGCAGTATGTAACCAAACTGGTTACCAGCATGAGGAGGAAGTGCCAGGCTGCTGTGGTTGAGTATGGTTCTTCCACATGCTGCTGTGGCTCCTGTTTGTTACATGAATAAATTCATTCACCATTCAAGGGGAATTAAACAGGCTTTCCAACTGTATAAGATTTATTGCCAGGAAGCATTGTTACAAAAAATAATTGACCAAATACAAATTTACTTATTTTTTGTGCTAAGTTTAGTTGACAAACTAATCTTGAGGCTTTTGGAACAGTTTGCTTGTTTGGTCTAACATCAACTAAATTACAACTGCAGCTTTCTGAAAGGCTATGAAAAGCTGTTTGTGTTGCATGTTCTCCTGTGCGTTTTAAGGCAAATGGTATACGATCCAGAAGATCCCAGATGTGCTCGACTCACACTCACAGGCAAGATGGTGGAGGTGGCCCCAGAGGAGCTTGAGTTTGCAAAGGAGGCAGTGTTCTCAAGGTAACCGAGAAGCTGTATTTTCCTTACGGAAACAACATTTGATGTACGTGAACTGTATTTTGATATGTTGCACTGTGTATTATTAGACATCCTGTCATGGCAAAGTGGCCAGTGGGACACAAGTGGTTCTTCATGAAGCTAGAATTGATTCAGGTCTGGCTGCAGGACTGGGTTGGGGGGACATCGCTCATTCCGTTGGAGGACTACTTTAAAGCTACGCCTTTCTGAGAATATCCCTCCGCATAAATCCTCAGCCTACAAATGGTGATCAGTTAAGCTGTCTGCTGCTTGGATATCACTCCAATAAGGTGTGAGAATTCACAAATTCACAAAGGAGAATGTGCAAAGAATGTTTTACAGCTTGTTTAAAATCCTGTTTCTATTCATCTGTAAGATGGGGACTGTTCTTCACCCCTATATTTTCTCTTCTCTCTTATCTTGGTTTGTCACACAAGATCAGTTACCTGTGTTTGATGCCTGAATGTATTTATAGTCAATAAACCAGTTAAACTGACCATATCTGTGAATGTAATCTGTATAAAGCACTGATTACTGTTTAATGTGTTCAAACTGTTCACACTGAGTTGTGTGCTATTTTTTTAAAATAAAATTAATATTGAGCATATTATTTAAAGTCAATATAGATTTTTTTTTGTCTCCTGGACCTGTTATCTTTTATTTTGAGACACAAATATGAAAGGTTATTTTATTAACATCAGAGCATCAAAAACATATCACAACTGGGACATTTTACTATTGCATAAACTATATCAGCTCATTTTGAATTTGATGACAACAACACATCTCAAAACAGTTGATTTTGATGGGTGCAGCAAAAGGCCGGAAAAGTCACTGGTGCTAAAAATAAACAGCTGGAAGAACATTTGCAACTAATTTGGTTAATTGGCAACAGGTCAGTAACATGATTGGAAAAGCAGATCTAGATAGAGGCAGAGCTTCACCAGTCTACAAAAAACTCTAAAAAGTGAAGTGGAAAACTGTTCTGTGGTCAGGTGAGTCAAAATTTGAAATTCTTTTTGGAATTTCCTCCTCTGGACTAAAAAGAGGAGAGGGACCACCCAGCTTGCTATCAGTACTCAGTTCAAATGCCTGCATCTCTAATATGGGGTGCATTAGTGCCTATGGAATTGGCAGCTTGCGCGTCTGGAAATGCACCATCAATGCTGAAAGCTATTTAGAGCAACATATGCTCCCATCCGGATGTGTTTTTCAGCGAAGACATTGCATATTCCAGCAAAACAATACTACATAATTAAATAATAAACAATTATTAAATAAATAATGCAGCTATTACAACTGAGGGAAAGTGTAAAAATTTTCACCAATTGAAAACATTTGGAGCATCATGAATCAAAAAATATGACGAAGACCTAGGACTGTTGAGGGGCTGGGACCCTCTATCAGACAAGAACGGGACAACATTCCTCTCCTAAAAGTCCAGCAGCTGCTCTCCTCAGTTCCCAGAAGTTTACAGACTGTTGTTAAAAGAAGAGGGGATGCTAAACAGTGGTAAACATGACCCTGTCCTAACATTTTTGAGATGTGCTGCTGCCATCAAATTCAAAATCAGCTCATATTTATTTTTATAAAATAGTAAAATGTCTCACTTTAAACATTTTATATGTTTCTAATAGTCTATTGTGAATAAAATATGGGTTTCCAAAATTTGCAATCATTGCATTCTGTTTGTTTGTTTTTTTTACCCAGCATCCCATTCATTTTGGAATATATAAGCTAAGGGTTTGTGACTCCAAGAATGTTTGTCTAGTTATTTTCATTAGAAGATATATTTTCCAAATCTTTCCAAGCACTTGAAGAAATTCTACTGACAATTCTACTCACTTCATGTTCTGATGAATTATCAAATTGATAAGAAATATAGCCTGCCTTGAGGTGAGATCATTTTTCCAGCTGCTGTGTTCTAGGTGAAGAATGAACTTTGATCCAGGATTAATAACCTGCTGTGAAACAAAGCTTGATATTGTATCTGTGCTGTCTGCCTAGGACATTTCTGCCTAGGACATTCGTTCAAATAGGCTCCAATACAAAAAGGACCAGTGGTGACTAAGCTTGAGTTTGGTTTTAATTTTAATCTTTTTATTTTTTTGGGCATGGGCATGGAAGTGGTCTCCAGCTTTAAGTACTGTTGTGTACATCTCAATGAGGACCTTATCTGGAGCAATTACATTTCCTTCCTGGTTAAGAAGGCAAACCAGTGCCTCTACTTTCTCAGGAGCCTGAGGCGTGCTTCACTTGAGGTCATAGTCCTGAACTTATTCTACAGATTTATGGTGTTTCCTGTGCCAGTGCATCACTGTATGGTAGCTGCTCTGTGGCAGAGAAGAAGGCTCTTCTGAGGGTGCACAAAGGATTGTAATCAGCAGCCTCCCAACCACCACCACACTCACCCAGCACACACACTGTTTGTCCCCCTCCCCTCGAGCAGGAGGCCATGGAGCATCAAGAGCAGAACCACCAGACTGAAGAACAGCCTCCTCCCAGAGGCTTTAAGACTACTGAACTCTGGTGGTGCTCTGTAGTCTTTGCTGCTCCCAGCCAAAGGTCAAAAACACAAAAAACCATGTTTGTCTTTGCACTAACCAACGCACACCTTTTTTTTAAGAAAAGAAATATTATAAATGTTCTTATTTATACAAAATGACACTCTAAATATGTTTTTTATTCCTTTTTTCTGTATATTGCTCTTGTGTGTCCTCATTCTCATTGGCTTTTAGCTGGAACATGAGTGCAAAATTTAGTTTCACTTCATGTGAATGCACATGTTGGAATAAATATTTTTGTCTTCACTCTGATGTTCAGATCCTTTAAAACCCAACCTTCTAATAATGAAAATGCTTCCTGGAATTGAATCATTTGGTCAGGTCTAGAGTCCTTAACAAATTTATTAGTCCACCTGTCATAAAAACAAGAAAACACAAATATTTTAGAAATCTGTCAAAACTTGCTTAAAACTAAATAAATATATTGCTATCCATTAGGCAAATAACAAACAGAATTCAGGTTTTTATACTCAAATTTGAGCCATAACACAGAAATTAATCAAGCATAACATTCCACTAAAACAATTTTTTTTGTTCAGGAATGCAAGTAAATTAGTGTAATTTGGCATCTTATTTTAAAAAAGTGCTTTACTATTTTTTTCTGCTTTTTTGTATAACAGTAAATTTGAAAAATCATAATTACCAAGAACAATCATAGGTTAGCATTAAAAATATAATTTGATTAAAGAGCTTGGGTTAACCATTACAGAAACATAAAATTGTTTTGGTAAATATTAATACTGTTGTGTAGGACAGATGTGGCGTAAACCTTACATAAGGTGTTTGTCTAATACATTTGTTAAAGTCTGTATGCTGAGAGAGTGCCTGCTGTTAGGAGAAATTGTGCAAACAAATGCGAATTCAACAACAGCGTTAAACTGCAGCAGTTTAATTCTGTTGTTGAAACGGTGTGCACTAGATGGTGCGCTTTTTACGCATTTGAAAAAAAAGTCGCACGGTGGAAAAGAAGAACTTGGTCACTTTAGAGGTTTCTAGTAATTTCACAATGAAAAATGGTACTTCCACGTCTATAATTTCCATTTTAAGTATTACCAGCTAAGTTTGCAGAATAATTTAAATTTTAAAAATCATGGTGTCAAGATTTAGGTGAAAATTAAACAAAAATTATTTCATTTTTTTTTGTCAGAGACATCAGGTGCAAATAGGTTTAAACAGAAAAAAAGATATGAAAATTTCAAATTGCAGGATTAACTCCCCCCCCCTCCATGTTATGAGCTGGGGCTCAACAACACCAGAGTCACATCTGCTTTATTTTGAAAGTTCTTACCGGAAGACCAGTTTGCATACACTGGCTGAGAAGGCAGGTTAATTTACCCCCCCCAAAAAAAACAGTAACGCCGAGTTTATTTATATAATATGTTTAAAAATATTTTTGCGCTGTAAGTCGTTTTAGGGTTTCAGTTAATAGAGATATAAAACTAGTCCGTGACAATCAGCACAAAGAGATTCCGTGTCTGCTCGGGTTTAGTTTACCCGGCAGCTTTCAACTTAAGTGTTAGCTCACCGGCTAAGCAGCTAGCAGAGATTGTGTCGCAGTGTGCGGCTCGGCCGACAGAGACGGCGACTAAAACTTGGTGGCTTCCTTGAAGTGGCTCAGTGAGTTAGCTACACTCTGCCGTGTTTATTTGTGTTTAATTGTGCTGTCCATTGAAGCGGAATCAACGTGATTTGAGGCGTAGCCTTTCGGACACCGTCAGAGAGCCAGCAGCCTATCCCGGAGGATCAGCAGCCACACAGCTGAGATGACATCTGCTTGTAACTTGTAGCTTAACGACTGGCTTTTAAAACACTATGGATTGTATTGGCAGCTAGTTTGTTCTTTTTCTTAAAACCCACAATGTAAGCTATCTTGTCAGAAAAACAAAAAGTAACTGATCTCGGGAGCACGTATTATTAGTCTCGTGAACAGCGACAAGAGAAGACGCGCCGAAACTGAGGCTACAGCAGTGTCCCCCTCCCCGCTGTTTCCGAGCGCAGAAGTCGGTGTTATCTCCCCGTTAACCGGAGCGTTTTACCGTTTGAAGCGCCCATATGCCTGCGCCTACGCCCGTCTCAACATCCTGAAGGCAGAAAGAGACGGAGGGAGGGAGGGAGGCAGCGGCAGCTCCGGGGTCCCCGACACTCAGCCGAGGAGAGGCATCGCTGAAATGAGATGAGGCTCAGGAATGGAACTGTGGCCACTGCACTTATTTTCTTCACGTCTTTCCTCAGCCTCTCCTGGTACACAGCGTGGCAGAATGGCAAAGGTATGTTTAACATTTATGTCATCTCAGCCCCCCCCCCCCACACACACACGCACGCACGCACACACACACGCACTCCGATAAAAATGTCAGAAGAATCGACAGTCTCTAGAAGAGGCCTGGTTTACAACCTGCCAGTGTCCTAAGACAGCAGGTGAAACCATCCATTGGTGTGATTGGTGTTAACATGTTCATGCGTAACGACCCGAGTTATCGCTATAATGAATGGCCTCGTTTGAATGAGTTTATTTGTTTTAAGCATTATATTGTTCCTCATATGTCAATGTGTTCTCATGTCCTTTCCCAGCCATCCTCAGTAACTTAGGGATATTCTAGTTTGTCCCTGCCTCTTGATAATTACGCCATTCAGTGACATTTGTGTTTCTGGATAAAGGTCTTTTAATGACTTTCATCTGAGCATTACATGTCCTGTCAAGCATCTGAGCCTGGGCTTTATTACACAAGTGTAGCTGTGTTACTGTACACAGCTCATGGCTGAGTGCTTACTTTCTGGTGTGGTGTGGGCAGGGATATGGGCCTTAGTGACTTGTTATCAGCAGGGTGTAAATAATTGCAGCCCTTAGATAAATTCCAAGCCAGGGCTTCAGGTTGTGATTACTGTGGAGCTTATCAGCATGATGAAATGCTTTCCTTTATATGGAGCAGGCTGAGTCTGGTCCGCTGATTAGATTAAAATGTGTGTGCACGTGTGTGTGTTTTTTTTTTTTGAGGGGGGGGGTTCATGAAATGATGCGAAAATGTGGCACCTGTTGATACAGTTTAGTAAGTCTTGTCAGGGATATAGATAGCAGATCATTCTGTTCAATTTGACAGCTGTCACAAGCTAAGAAAATGATGATACTGGCTACTTTTTTTTTTTTTTTTTAGAAATTGTTGATGTGTTTGGCTGTACAACTTAGAAACCACTAACATTTCCAGTGAAATGCAGTACGCTGGTTCATCCACTGTCATCCAGAGCAAGTGTTTGAGAAAATATATTCTTTTAAATTTGACTTTACACTAAACCAACTGTACATCCCATTCCCATGAGCACAATATCTCAGGTACGCTTTCATGCAGTTTCCTCAAATTTGGCTGAAATGGTCACTTGGACGCAAAGATGAAGCAGTTAAATCTTGGTGCTTCAAATTGACAGAATTATGCTCAGCATGAATACTTTTCAGGACAAACGCCTTAACGCAGGAGGAGAAAGGTAGATTGTAAATAAATTTTTACCTGTGGTGGGCAGTTTAGTTTGCCCAAACTTAAAATACATTCTTTTTGTTTATCAATTGGCTAAAATAACAGAAAAATTCATATTTTAGACTGTTAAATAAGGTAACACAGACTCTTTGCCTTAATATTATTTGTGCAGTCTGTGGGACCAGATGTGCATTATCAGCTCCCAAATGCCTGTTTTGACCCTGGTAAAGCTGTGATTGGTGACAGTAGTCTTCAGTGTTAACATTAAAACTGTGGTAATTGAATAGATCTTTGTGAACCAAGCATCATCTTTTTAGAATTTGTAGCAACCTTGCAGCAACACTCATATCTGAAGTGTTTTTTTTAACCATTATTGCCACACCTATGTGTTCACAATCAGCTTTATTTTGTTATGCTTGGAAACACCCCAAAGGAATTTGACTCTGTTTTGCATTACTCTCAATACAGTCATACTCTAATTGTAGACATATAGTAGAAGAAGAAGTAAAGTGATTAACAAAGTTCAGGTGATTGTCCCTGTTTCACAAATCCAAATGGCTTTGAAGGGATTTTATAGTCTGTACACCAAACAACAATTTCTACCCTTAGAGTGCGAAGTTGAATAAGAGTCAGCACCTCTAACAAAATGGAAACAAAGACGTGAAACCTGACTGGCAGGTTGAGTCCGTAATTCTGTTTTCTCTAGAATTTTGTGCAAAAACAGAAATCTAACCAATGCTCAGTAGGGAGTTTTTTTTTTTTACAAAGCAGATTTAACCTTGTCCTAGTGGGAGCTGCACAGCTGTCACTAACTATCCTTTCATTGTAATTAAGATGGTCTTGATAAGCATGTTTGCTCAACACCGGGATCCTGAAACTGAACTGAACTCCACTGTTATCAGTTTTAATACGCACACTTGTGGTTTTCTTACTGTGATAAATAAAAACACCTTAGTGAACAAGGGCTACACAGAAGGAACCAGTAATGCTACTATTTAAAGAAAATGCTTTGGGCTGTATGGTGGCGGAAAAGATCTCAACACGCTACAGCTTAAAGGTTCCCCGTAGAGCATTTGACCTCTAATAACACTATGAAGCTGTTTTTTTTTTTTGTGTTTTTTTTTCTCCTGAATAGCTCCCTGTTTTTGTTTGTCACATGCACGAGCATGTGTGCATATGTGCAAGACCTCTCACGCACAGTGATATAGTACAGTCCTACCAACAGTGTCACACGGGTCCACTGATCTATGCTGGTAGGAACATGCCAGGAATGTACCAACAAAGGCTGGGGAAAAACAAGACTGCAAGCCAGTAGACATGCATGCAAATGGACGTTGTAAGCTTATGTTGTGCTGTTTTTGGTCTGGGATTTCTGTTTGCTTGCAGTTTTGTATATTAAACAAGTTCTTCTTTATGCTTTATTGGCAAATTGGCCTTTAATGTGATTGTGCTTTTCTTATTTGGAGCATTCCTTTCCTAAATGCAGTCTTTGTGTTGTACTTTTGTTTATGTCTCGTGTTAAACTGCAGTGCAATAACAAGTATTAGTGAAATAGGAAAAAAAGGGGGATATTTTAAAGAAAATGACCTGGGATTTTGTTGTTTGGTTGTTCTTGTTCTACACCAAACTGTGGGAGTGTGACAGATGAAAACCACGCAGTTAGATTTAATCAAAATATCTATTCAGCCCATACATTTTTTTTCAGAAAGTAATATGTCAACATGCCTGTTTCTAACTGTGTAATATTTATCAGATCTGTTCTCAGTGTGTATTTGAGTTTATCAATTCCTGATTAGTGAATGGCCTTTACATATGTCTTGCACAAAAACACCAAAAACTGTGTGTGTGTATATGTATATATATATATATATATATATATATATATATATATATAACCTTGAGTTTCACTGGCTCCCTGCCTCTCTGTCTGTGCTGGTTCTTGTCTTAATGCATGATGTTTTAACACAGATTGCTTTTCTGTTTTGTAATCTTTATTTATTTTTTTATGTGATATCATTTCTTCCTCTGGGTATAAATGGCTTCTACTCTCTTCAGCGTCGGTGTTTCTAGTGTTGTACTTGAACCCAGGTATTGGGTAATTTTGGCAATGTAAATATTTAACACCTCTTTTGAGTAGCTGTTTTTCAATAGACTTGTGACTGGCTTGTATAGATGAATATATTTCTTTATTGGAGTAGAGATAATCTATTCAGATTTTTAGTTTTTGCATTAACTTTTGCTTCTGACAGCCTGTCTTGTTGCTGGTCACTTGACTGCTGTGAATGAGGGCTGCGCCAGTCAGCTGTCCAAACACTCTATGGTGAATGACTCCAGAGTGTGTACTTCTCTGTCAGAGTCGCCTTCATCCCCTAGTGAGAGACTGCTCTCTGGTATCTCTTTGGTTATATATCAAGTAGGCCGTAACAACAACATCGAGCAAGATGAAGACGAATAATATGGGTGAGCTTTGAGTTGGGCCATAGAAGTTGCTTAAATGGGATAGTGCAGTCCTGTACATGCGTTTCCTCATAACAAGCGTGTCCCTAGTTCCGATTAGCAAGCTCACTGCCCCTTTTAAGATGTTTTGTTATCATTTATCAAATAATAAAGTACTGAGTGAAACAAAAATATAAATGATTAGAGCATAGTAGATAAAATGTCATTTCCTTTCATAACAATAAGAATATCTTGATACTATCTACAGGCTTTGCATGTGTACTTTCTGCTGATAACAAAGTACACACACATTATCAACAACCTTGTTTGTTATCAACCTTAAGTACAGGGAAAATGGTACGACACTGTCACTGTGATATGCCCCCACATGCTGCTTCAAAAAAAGTTTTTCTATTTTCCGCTCCTTCAGGCGTAGTCATTCAGGTAGTTAGCCTTTGTATTCAAGATGTCTACAGTTTAGAGTGTTTATACAGTTTAATGTTATTTTAAATGCTGTTTGAAGCAGAGAGAATTAAAATCCTAGTGATTTTTGTAAATAATTCAGTTTGCTTAGAATACTTCTGTCTATTCCTGATACATTTTCCATGCACCCCTAAAATTCTTAATGTTCTTCTTTGGAGAAAAAAAGTAGGCTTTTGTCTAGAATTAGTGTCTCTAACTTTGTTTGTTTCCTGTAGTACTAGACAGCAATCGCTTCCTATTAAGACATGGCATGATGGAACTTTTAATGTAAACTTATGGTATGATCTAATATCACTGTTGTTCACTTTGTTGAGTTTCTGGGCTGCTTTTACACAGTTGGCATAAAATCACAATTAATGTGTGACCTGTCAGTTGTAAGTGATAATGACCCACCCTTTTTATATCACATAATGGTACCATACAGGTGCAAAGTTTACTGGTATTACAACCAGCATGTTCAAACAGAATTGTTTTTGTTTTGTTCTCTATTGTGACATTCAATTTGAATTTCTAGTTCAACGCAAGTTAAAAAAATAACGTACTGGAGATGCTTTATGAGTACTCATAGTTTGATACAGCTATTTATGGGTCTGTCATATTAGGACTTTGCCAGTGATTTTGAGGCTGGGATAGTGACAGCTCTGTGCTTATAGTTTTGGCAGATTGGTTTAGTCAGCAGTGCCAAGCACAAGACACTATCCACTTTTGCAAATATCACTTCCTCCTTGTCTTCCTTGAGTGCATACCTCTTCTTTCCTCATTGTTTAAAGGCATGGTTTCTTCCATCATCACATCAACCCAAACACAATGGGACAAAAATAGCTCGTGCTTTTGCGGTGAAAGAGAAAAGATAAGCGGGCAGATTCTGCAAGGTGGGCTAGCTTATATGATTTATTAAATTCAATGGGAGAAGATATGTCCTGCACATTTTGGTTCTTGTTTGTGATGTCTGGCTGTATATGTGTGCATGTGTTCATTTTTTTGGCTTTTGTACACTGTGAGGTAGGGCAGTCTGCCAGATAGAAGTAGCCTGGAAGGAAGAAGAGTATAAAGACCAAATCTTAAAAGGAGAGAGGAGAAAAGCCTGAGGTGGCTTTATGATGGAGAGAAAGGCAGAGAGTGCTGACATGGCAGAGAAACAGTAGGATGCTTTTTTTTTTTTTAATAGTTTTTTGGAACATTAATATTTCTTGGGGTTTTTGCTTGAGCATGAAAGTATTTTGCATATGAATTTAGGACTTTTATTTTTACAACCAGCATGGCAGAAAGTAAACACATCACTTTGTGGCTTTTAATAAAAGTTATCTGTGTTTAAAATGTCTATTAGGATTATGACACAAGCTTTTGTACTTCTGAGGTACATAACGTTGCATTCTACAGGTTTTGCATGCCCCTGATTGTCCTTAACTATAACACACACATTTTCCCACAATGTGTTTGTGATCATTTTTTTTAGATATAGTAAAATACAGAGTAAGTGAAAACCTGTAGGATCTTTCTAATGTTGTTGTTTAATGTTTCCAGTTAGGGACTGCAGTGTTTGGTGCAATCATCTTGACATCTTTCTACATTATCCCAGATAGTCCTTGATTACTGGTCGGACTAATTTATCAGAGACAAATTATAATATAAAATGCCCACTATATTTAGCAGAGCCAAAGGCAGAGTTTTCAGACTAATTATCTTCCAGTGCCAAGCTAATTCAGTTTATTGTCATATGGACTAAAAGCACTGAATCTTAATAACATTTGAGAAGAGGTTCCAGTAAATATTTGCTTGAAAAATGAATTGATTAGATAGCAGAGTGTTTTACGTTACTCAGCCAATCTGTATATCAACAAATTCTTTCAGCCCCAAAATAACTTTTAAGTGGACTCGAAGCTTCAAGTCCCACTGGAATTCATTAAACCATTGATTGGACACATCTCTGAAAGTGGAGTTTCCAAAAGAGAGCTAGCCTTGGCTGAACGTAGCCTTATAGCAGCCAAGAGGAGGCAGAGGAGTGGAAGTGAGCCGAGCGAGGGCATGCTCTCAGTTCAGTGCCGTCAGACAGCACGATCTTCCATTAAGAGACGCGACCGGCTGCGGGAGTTTGTCATGACTTGCAGCACAATAGAGGGAGAACTGTGGGTGGAGGTCAAGAAAAACAATGGGCCCATGGTGAGGAAGCAGAATTGAAATTCTGGGTGGGAAAGTTGCCAAGGGGGCAAACGTTTGTCTGGCTTTTCAGATACTAATTCCCTACAACCTTTTCTTTTTCTTTTTTTCTTAATTTTAACAGTGAGGTGAAATGGGTTGTGGTATTTAAAAAAAAAACAAGAATGGGATTAAAGCTGTGCCTTCTTGCTGTCTTCAGACTACAGGGAACCGTTCAGGGAGTATCCCTTGCCTACTCATGGCTCGACTTTCAGTTCTTGTCAGAAAAATACTGCCAAAAATCAATACTACAACTCTGTGTGTGTGTGCAGTATTATTTATGTGCGGTGTTGGCCTTGCTTTTTCTCCGTGATGATAAATGTATAGGTGCAAAAACTGTTTAACCCCCAAAAGAACTTTAACTGGTGTTGAGGAGTATCACTTTAAAGTAACACTGATGTGAGCCTTTAATTCCCTGGTATATATGAGGACACCCCATGAATGATCCTTCATATGAATGTGGTCAAAACTTAACCTCCGAGTTGTACTGACAAGTCAACATGTGTTTAAACAAAGCTGCAAAGGTTTTTTTTATGCAGATCACTGCAATAGATTTGAAGTAAAACAATCAAAATATGATTTAAATTTAGTTTGGTTTTTTTTTAGCTTTATTTCAATGGGATTAACAAAAACACTGCATTAACTGTTTAGAAATAGAAAAACTTTTTTTACATTGTCCCTACTGTTTCCTCCAAACTAACATTTATTATTAGTACAAGACTTCTTTGTAATACTCCTGTGTGAACTCCTTGCTGTTAATGGCTTAAATCTTGAACTCGTGGAAATCACCCAACATCGGGCTTCCTCCCTTGAGTGGGTTTGCCAAACCCTTTATTTCAGCTGCCTTCAGTTGTTGCTTGTTTGTGGGTCTTTCTGCCCTTTAGTTATGTAGAAAACTGGATGTAGGTCAGGTGACTGACCTGGTCATTGAAAAATATGCTATTTTTTTGCCCTCAAATCATGTTTTTGATCTTGTTAACATGTTCTTGTTGCTAGAAGCAGAGCTATGTTGGCTTGTAGTTTATCAGTGTAAGCATCTGTCTGATGTGAAACCATACACAATGTGGTTTCTACCCTGTTTAAGTCTGGTCAAATCCTTTGTCTTGCACACAGCAGCTGCAGTGTAGAACCACATGGCTGGCAGGTGCACCGCCGTGGGGGCTTCATACATCCATAATGCATGTGGACATGCTTTTTACAACCCAAACAAGTTTAAAGACTGCTCAATCTGTTATGGTTGTTGATTGCACAGCAAAATATGAATTAAAGCTGAAGTGCTTTAGTAAATTAGGCATTATGTACTGAGTGACCAGTGGGCTCTTGCTCTTGGTTTTGTTGCATCTGCAAGTTCCCACAATTACACAATTACACAACCTCTGTGGGGTTGGTATGGTGCTTGTATTCTCATGGTATACTGGTTGATTCAGGATGGTTTATTCCAGATAAGTTCACATGGGTTACTCTTTCAAAGGAATTTTCCTTTTGTAGGAAGTAGTTTCAATGCAAATGTTTGGCTGGGGTAATTTTAATATGTTCACTACACTGGCAGTACTCCACTGTGTTTAGACCAGGAAGCTGCCTGGATAGAGCATGAATCACATGTCACCTACTCGCTACTGTATCTGTTACCTGTGGGATTTGCACCTTTTCACACTGACGTCATCACTGATAATCATAGACGATGAAATATCTGATCTCACATGCGTCTCTGTCGGGTGACAGTTGAGGTTTTGATAATGTGTATGAAAATGGCATAGTTTTGAACATTAGTAGCAGGGACGTTGCTTTTGCAAGAGTGCATTGTTGTAGAAATATTCAAATGTGATTTCTTTCACTAAACACCACAAACTGATATATATTTTTTTGCCGATTTCAGTGGGAAGACAAGAGAACTCCCAACTGTCTCATATCTCTAATCTGCAGAAAATAAATCAGACCATTGTTATAGTGGAACATTGTACTGTGTGCGTGGGTGTCAGTGCGCACACACACATGTGTAATTGTGTTAAATTACCCTTTAAACACAATTTCCTCTTAACAGCTGGTGTAGAATTATCCTCTAGCTGAGCTTGTATTTTGAGCAGAATGAATCACGACTTTTTCATGAAAGCGTTTCAATAATTCACTGAGTCAGTTTCCCGGTTTCAAAAGCTCCTTTTATCCTCCCAGAGTATACCGTGTGTATGGATTTCTTGATTATTCCTTTTGAGTTTTTAACTGTTAAACTGGGCTTCTGTGCATTTCACAGTGAAAATGTGCTTTAACAGGGACATCTGCGTACAATGCACTGCAGTTCTCTTATCGGTGTGAACATAAACAGCACAATTCCCTCATCAGCACTCGTGAGTTTGCTGTCAGCAGCATGCATCAGCAAGGGACAGCCGGGTCAAGGACAGGATCACCGTGAGGGCTTTTGATGAGCTAATAGACTGACTGATAAAACTCTTTAACAGTGTGGTGAGTTCAGGGATGAGTTTTCGTAAAGTGTTTCTCAACACTCAGGTTATCCTTGTCCTCACTTAAGCTGATAAGTGCAGAAGTTGGTTGTTTGAAGATGTGTGAAACCAAGCTTAGGCTCTCTCTTTCTTGTGTATTCAGTCCTCAGATGCTTAAATTACTGATGTCAAGACGAGTTACAACAAATTCAACAACAATCATGTCATGACTGTGACTCACTAAATGCTTTTAAACACTGAGTTTTCAAAAAAGATGTAATGAGCTGCAACCTTGATGGAACTACTGATTGTTAAGGATAAGTCTCACAGATATTCATTCATTAAACTGTAGTTTATTCCTACAGAACCTACAGTATGTTCTTCTTTCTTTGTTGAAAGCATTCCACAAATGTAGGTCATATGTTCAACATTATTGTTGCTTAACATTTTCTTTACTTAACTCATCATGTGAGGGATTAGGTGTGTTAAAGATTAGTTCCCAGGTCTACCTCCACTTCCGATACCTCCCACATAGCTCATTAAAAAAAATAATGTAAACCAAGCAAAAGAGTCAATGATCAAGACGATATCTCACAGGAGAGGAAATCTATGGAAACCAAAGAGAGAGAGGGGTCACACGGACAAGTGTGTACAAGAATGAAAGCATACGAAGGCCTCTAAAATATATTAAAATAGGAAAATGGTATGAAATGAGGAGCCAGGAATAAGAAAAAAGAAAAAGGAGACATTATCCAGCTCTCAGGCAGAGCATAGCCCTACCCCCTCATACTCATGGTGGTAGAGAGCAGCAGAATAATGAGATTTTATAGATGTGCTCCAGACCTCAGTTAGGTCTAATTATTTAATGCATCTTGTGCACCCGTCCTTCATCCAGAGGCTGTGGAGCAGTGAAGTACGTTGTTCATTCATCCTGTAGACGGTTTGATTGGTAAAAGAAATTGAAGTCCTTTCAGTTGATCAGGTAACATTTTTATGTGAGGTCAGGGCTAAATTTTCTTTAACAGTAATGAGATGCTTTAATGAAATGGTGAGAGGCTTGTGTGAAAACTGTCTGGCATACTTATGCATTAACTACTCAATGCACTCCCCTAAAACCCCATAGTTTTACCACCTAATACGTCTGTGCATGGATACAGTATCAGTCAAAAGTTTGGACACACTCACCCATTCATATGAATGGGTGTTAAATAGAAACCTTAAATAGAAACCCTATCTATACCCTGTCCCTCCTCCTGGAGTATTTGGTGTATTTTCTGTCTTTGCACCGTGGGATTACAGGTGTGGTTTCACCTCAGCAGACCAGGAGTCCTACAATCAAAGGACTGATGTGAAGATGAAAGTCTTGTTTGAGTTTGAAGCTGCCCTATTCAGGAGTATTGGACCAGATGACAGCATCTGTCTATGTGTCTTAAAGATCAACATTCAGGGGGGAACAACATGGTTCTGTGCAAAAGAGTAGCCAGGGCAGAGTGGATGGACAATAGCTCAGTCAGAGCGAGCGATAGAAAGGGGAAGATAAAGGTAGTGGGTTCTGTGTTTTGTTGAAAGGGCACACTAAATCTACCAGAAGAGGAAGATCAGAGGCTGGCTGACCCACACACACCCCTACCTCTCTCTAGACTCACAAACCCACACACAAATCCATGCCAGAGATTTCCTTTGTAGCCTCCCTGTAACCTTATAAATTTTGGAACAAAGTCAAGTCTTTACTTTATTGCATCAATTGCTATAAACTTAATTTTTAATCATACCCAAACAGTCAAAAGACAGCTAAGGGTGTGTGCAGACTAACTAACTATATACTATAGACTACCTCCATGCCTTGGTCTGTTTGCACAGTAAGTAAGAGTTGAGTTTGTGACTTGATAATCAAACTGGTGAACAGCAATCTACTGCACTTCAACTTCTGTAAAATGTGTTCTCAGTGCAGTTTGTGTTCATTTGTGTTCTCAAGGCAAATGGACTAAATTTATCTGCTGTTTGTGGGCAGCTCAAGAAGCGGTCTGATATTCGATCTGTGGGAGAGATGTTACTGTAAATCCTTTATTAGTTATTAATAAGCAGCTGACAGTATTATCCAAGCCAGAACAGCCACCAGGAAATATAATGTAAAAATAGTAAGCCTTGAAAGACACTGTCTTGCTGTCAGTCACTGGAATTAGATTTTTATGAACGCATCCGGATGGTTTGCTGTTAATGCAAGGTGACGTCACCAAAGCAGTCCAAAGGTAAAATGAGGTTCTGTCAGTGTTGTATCAAGGATATTTTACAGCTGTTCTCTTTTTCCCAGCTTCATGTTTCCAACTCTAATGCAAACCACTCAATTTCTGCTTCCCGATAAAAGATTAAGACAATTTTGCTCAGTTTTTCACAGTAAATTATGTCAAAATGTTCTAATTTCTTGAGCATGGGGGTTGTTTTCAATAAATTGTTGGACACGAGGGCGGTGTCATTTCCAACTAAATAATGACATCATGCTGCAGTGGTCAGAGATTTAAAAAAAAAAAAGGGGTTCTTTTACAAGTTCTTTCAGTCCTTGTTCCATCTGAGAAATTTTTTTTTGGAAAATTGAAGAAGTGGCTCTTCCTTCCCTCTTGAAGCTTGTCCTGAAGTGTTATAGAGCAATGCATCCACTTCCAAGCTTGTTCAGTAAACCAGTTCAGAAACTGTCAGCTTAGGTCTGTCTTTGCTGGTCAGCCCAAAGGTATTATGTCTGTAACTACACAAATGTGTTCAGTCAGCACTAATAAACTGTGTAGTTAATGTGTAGTTAATATTTACAATATTTACAATAAAGCAAACATGTTTGAGCCACACAAATGTGGTTTTGTTTTAAAACTCTGTCACGTGAACCTTTTCTTGTAAAATAATAGATATCAGCCTTGATGACCGGTGATTAATTTAATGGAAAATGAATAATATTTGTGCGACTTGTCACCTGCTAATGCACCCTTTCTCATGTTTTCTGTTTATTCTTTCTGTAGAAAAGCTGATAGCGTACCAGCGGGAGTTCCACGCTTTGAAAGAGCGGCTTCGTGTGGCAGAGCACAGGACGCTGCAGCGTTCGTCTGAGCTCAACAACATCCTCGAGCAGTTCAGACGCGCCATTGCTGAAACTAACAGCAGCAAAGATGCACTCACAAACTTCTCAGGTGAGTAAACCGCCCATGTTAATGTTACCGTTAATGTTTCCTTCCTACCTACCTACCTACCTACCTACCTACCTACCTACCTACCTACACTGAGCACCACTAATTCTAAGCAAATCACTGTTGTCTACTTTCATGCTGATTAAGCACCCCTGATGCATGGTGACTGAACAAAAATTGAAGAACATATTTTTTTTCTTTTTACGTTAGTTCCACTTTCCTTTTAAAACCCAACCAAACCCAGCTTCTTGACATGGGTTTGCAGGGTCAACCACAAATGACGTTAGATTGAGGGTCTTATGTTGGTTTCCTGTAATAGGTTGGTGGAAATTGAATTTCCTGCCTTATAGAAAGCTGTTAGACACAATCGCAGGCTAAAAATGGAAAGACTGACTCAACTCACAAAATAACCAGGTGGGTTATAAAATCTAGATGGGTGCAAAACACCGGTCACACAAAGAGATCACGTTGCTTATTTTACTTGGTTAAGTAAATGAATTTTTTTCATAAAGCACATTTAAACATGCAAAAAAGCTGTCCAAATATTGTACAAAACAATTAAAAGTTAATAAAATACTACAAGACTGCAAATGATAAACATGCAGTAACATAATAAGACAACAAGAAGACATAAAGCTTATGCTGCACATTATCAGTGCGATTGAGGACGCTGAAATCTATCAGCTGACTGTATTGTCCCTGTTATTTATTAATATAATGAAATATTAATCTTTAACTTTGGCATGAATCATACACAAAATTTGAATTTTTTTTTTTAATCAATTGTTGCTGTGGATTTCCATGGTACAGGAAATAAGACAAATGTGAGGACTAATGTACACTAATTAATATTAGTAATATTTCTTTAATTGGTAATATTCATTGTAGCTATAAATTTGGGCCTCAAAAGTCCTTTTTATTTCAGTTAAATTTCTTTTATTTCATTTGACAGTTGAGTGAGATAGGAAATGAGGGCAGAAGGAGGGCGGGTGACATGTAACAAAAGTCTTCCCTCAAGATCCATGGGTGGTGGTGGTGTGTCCCTTAACAGTTGGGTCATGCCCCCTTAATGTTCACTTTCATTTCATGAACATGAGAAATGGGTGCCACCTAACTTGTTTCTGTCTGCTTTCAGATGAGACGCAGAAACTACTGAAGGAGCTTGCAAACAGGAAACCTCTCCAGGTGCCAAATATCTACCACCATCTGCCTCACCTTCTCAACAATGAGGGCAGCCTGCACCCCGCAGTGCAGGTTGGTCTTGGGCGCACAGGAGGTGAGAAATGTATACGCAAAATGCAGATTCAGTGTAACAGTCCCGATTTACAAGGATTTGTTCTTGCACTCTCTTCCTGCATAAGCAGAGTAAATCCTCCAGAGATCCTCATCACACCAGAGAGAAAATCAAGTCTCAACAAGTTTTCACTTTGTGATAGTTCACATCAAGCACCCATCTGGACTGAGCTATGCAAAACAATATTTTGCAATATTGATGATAATTTTTGTCCATATTTACTTTTTATAGTATGTGTCCGACTTTTTCCTTTTTCACATTGCTGTCCTTTGTTTCTGACTTAGTCTTAGTACTTATGTAATCCAGAAAAGCTACTTTATTACATCCATTTTTGTTTAATTTTCATGAAAGAGTTTTAAATGTGAGTATATCTGAAAAACAAGCCTGTATATATCAGCACCCCCCCCCCCCAAAAAAAAAAAATTTAAAAAAGTGTGTGCCTGTGTGCATACAAGGCTGAGAGGGTACGTCCACCCCTTAGTAGGGGTGGAGAGTTGTCCTTAGTGTTTGACACATTAGTATAAATAAAGAGCAACAAATGAGGAATTGTAACTGTTTCATAGTCAGGGGACGTCCTTATTAGATTGGTTCCTTTGGGAGACATTGGTGGCAGCAGATTAATGATTCCCAGTTGCTTTGATTTTTTTTCCACTTCTCCTTTTATCTCTTAAGCAGAAGAACATAGCATTTGACCTAATCTATATCAAGTTCTTTTGACTTCTCTGCCTTTGTATGTGAGATAGGTGCCATGAACTTTGGGCCTGAGGGCCGAACACCTTAAATGATGTTCTGATGTTCCTGTTGACGGGGGGACATGACACATTAAAGAGAAAGAAAACGGGGAGGAACGTGTTTCCTGTCCCTGCCTGCCTGCTTATTTACAGCTCAGTGATTAGATAATAGAAGGTATAAGCACAGAGCACATGCAAGACTAAAAGCACATTAAAACTGCTAAATTAAACTAAAAGTAAAACCGCATATTCCTGGATATTAAGGGTACAGGAGACAAGTTTAAAGATGTTCTAATCTGCATCCTTGGGTTGGTGAGAAGGTAATCTTTTAAACTCCAAATGTGTGGCTAGTCAAATAAAGCCTACGTTCTTAAGGTCCAGCGTAATAAGGTACTATAAGAAGAAAGAAGGAAAAAGCACAAAGCCTAATGTAGCCATCTCTTTGGGGTGGCTTTAGCTCAGGAGGTAGAGCATGTCATCTACTAATCGGACGGTGGTTCGATCCCTGGCTGGTTCAGTTTGCATGCCAAAGTATCCTTGGGCAAGATGCTGGACCCCAACGTGCTCTCCGATATGTTCATCTGAGTGTGAATGTGTGTGAATGTTAGATAGAAAGCACTTAGGCATAGAAAGAAGTGCTTGTGTGAATATGGGTGAATGAGGCATTTAGTATAAAGCACTTTGAGTGCTCAAAGTAGAGTCGCTATATAAGAACCAGTTTGTTTACCATGTAGTTGTTACCAGTCCATCTGATGTTACCTGCATTTTGGCTTTCTTTTAGACATGTGCCTACCCTCTGATAATGCTGAGATTGTTGCTGCCTGCTGTCATCCTATCACTAGCTTTCCCCATAATGCGCCGTCAGTGGTTTTCACTGGAATGCACAAACAAGTTGGAGGTGTTGCTGCTGGGACGTAATCATTGATCTGCATGGTGGTGGGTCACAGAAACAAATGACTCCACACAGACTTTCTGCCCCTCCACTAATCATGCATGTCACATGACATACTTGGTTGGCCACTGGCACGTTTTGTGTCAGGATACCAACAGTGCTTTTAATGTACCTTTTTTTTTTCTCAGTTATTTTTAATCTACCACAGCATTTTTTTTTTTATCTGCTAGCCTAAGAATGTCTGACATTGGGATAATTATAGCTGTGAAAATTAGGACAAGAAACTGAGCAAGCATTAGAAAGAAACTGTTGAGGGAACCTCTGAGCCCTGTATCACTGGACTGAGACTTCGCTTAAACCCCTTCAGACAGAAATCAACAAGAGTATTACTGTAACTGCAGCCATGTCGAGTCACATATGTAGCCTTTAGCAAGTCATCTACTTGCCATCTTTTGCTCTGTTACACAATGACTACTTTGTCCGTTGCCAAGCAACATCAGTTATACACTAGCATTTGTTTCTACTGACCAGCTATTTAACATGTCACAGACTACACTTGAAGATCTCTTTTCAGCCTCTTTTTTTTGCTTCACCACAATGAGAATGCTCTTACAGCGGTCTTTGTTGCTGCTTTTTTGTTGATCATAAGAAGTCATGTTTCTTTAAGTACACACAGTACCATTTCCTTTCTCACAACTAAAAAAATAAATAGATAACTAATCACCGGGGGGGGGGGCTTAACGTAAGCTGTGCCATAGATCTCTCCAATACTGTCTGATGCTGCTTTACTTTTCTCCATAAAAGAGACATGACATCAAAATGCTGAAGTGCTACTAAGCAAACTTCATATTTGCATGTTTTCTCCTGCGCTCTTTTACCTGTGACCAGTGCTGATTATGGAATCTGTCTTCGGTAGCAGACTTTGGGAGCTTAGTTTATTAAACAACACAGAATTTAGCTCTAAAGGTTTTTAACATGTGCACTTCCCTCACACTTCAGTCATATCCAGTTGTACACCAAGGACCGGTGTTCAGCCAAAGTTCTCCTAAAGGACACATCTTGTTACTTGAAATGTCTCCAGACAGTTATTTTGAAGCATTATCTTAATTAGCTGATGAAAAATGGTTCAAAGCTTCTTTTTTTAAAAATGTATTTTGCCCTAAGGTAAGGATTAAAAAAATGTATTTCTTCCCTCTTCTTTTTTGAAGTTAATTCTCCCATGGATTTCAGTTCAGAAATCTTTTGAGTACCATGTCTTCCTCTTATGTGTGTGAAATCCCGTGCTTTGCACTTTATTCTCAACATGTGTGCTGTCACGTGGGATACTTTTAAGGGCATTTTAGTAGTATGCACATTTTTGGACAAACTGCTTAGCTTGTAATACTTAACTTCCTGAGAACGGCATTGCAAGTTAGTGGTATGTTCCCATGGCACCCAGACTTATTTTGAGAAGAGCCAAGTACTGATAAAAAAAATAAAAAAACAAACAAATAAAACAAACAAACAAAACAACATTCCTGAACACTTGAAATTAAATGTTATTGATGTTAGATCTCAGGAGTTTGTGTTAAGTGTCCAGCAGTGTCATACTGGGATATTTATGCAGGTTTGGTGTCCCATGCTTGCATACTCTAAAATGCTTCCAGATATAATATGTGCTTGACTCCCTGTTTGTACATACATTAATAAAGTTTGGGGCATGCTACCAAATCTCACATTCAACTTTAATGTACTAAATGGTACCCTATTATATAATTTAGGATGCTGCCGTAATGACTCTGGTTTCTCCTGGCATGACTGACCAGTATTTAAACCATTTAACCTCACCCTGTGTCTACATATTTTTTGGCAGAAAGGTTTAACTGTTGGTGATATTATTGAATTTCAAGAATATTTTCTTTAAATATGTGCCTTGTTTGGCTACCTGCACTACTGCAGAAAGAAAAACTGAGGACATGGTTCTGTTTTCTTCAGTGAAGCTGAGGCTTACAGGGCAAAGCTCCCTGTGGTTCATTTTAAGCAGAATGTGTCAGAGCTGATGCCCACATGTTGTTGACATCTGAATATAATTATCAGGTCAGTTGTTTACCTGTGACCAAGGTGTGGGCGTTTTAAGATACATGTCAGTGTGTTACATAAATGTGCTGCCTCTGTCTGTATTCACCTTAAACCTTTTTTTATGATTGTGAAGAAAGCCCCTTTGTTTATTAAATTATCCACATAAGTGGTAAGATGCTGTACTATATTTTTAGTGGAAAGGGCAGCACTTGCACCTGATTACAATTGTGTAAAAGGGATATTACTCACCCCTGTGTGAAGGTTTTAAAAGACACAACTCTCATTGATTGTAGATTGACCCCAAGATATGACAGTTGTCATATTTTTAAATTTTACAAAGCAAAATTTTATGTAATCATTAAAAAGGCTTCTTTAGTTAGTTAATGCAATATAAGCATACACATTAATGTAAGAGGAACACAGGACATCAGTCATAGCTGGCATAAAAACCCAGCAGCAGCACCATGTACAATTAGATATATTATTTGTTGGACAAAGACACAATTTTTGTAGTCACAGTGGATTTAACAATCAAGATGTGATTGAAGTGCAGACTTTCAGCTTTAATTCAAGAGGTTTTAGCTGCGCCATTCTTTTGACAGATGAAACTAAGATTAACGTGTCTAGAATGATGTAAAAGAGAGAGGAAGAAAAACGGCTCATGATGAAGCATAACACATCATCTGTCAAACATGCAATGTTATGGCATAGGCGTATAGTGAAATGGCTGCCAGTGAAATGTGCCTGGCCTTCACTGCTGATATAACTGCGGATAGAAGCAGCACATGGCTATACTCTCTGCTCAGATTCAGCCAAGTGCTTCTCAGAACAATGGATAATGACCTAAAGCATCCTGCAAAAGCAACCTGAGATTTTCTCAAGACAAAGAAACGGGATATTCTTCAATGGCCATGTCAGTCACCTGATATCAGCCCAATAGAGCATGCTTTTTAGTTACTGAAGGCAGAGACTCGGAAACAAGCAGCAACCAAAAGCAGGTGCAAAAGACCTAACAGAGCATCTAAAGAGAGGAAGCACAGTATTAGGTCGTGTTGATCAGTTCTAGACTTCTGACTGCAAAATATTTTTATGCAAGTATTAAAAAAAAAAAGCCCTAATATTTGAAATTGTGTTAGTTTGTCCAATTAATTTTGAGCCTCTGCAAACAAGGAACTTTGTATAAAAATGTCTGTAATCCCCAAGTGGTTAAATCAAGATTTTTGTAAAAACCTCTTGAATTAAAGCTGGAACACTGCCCTTTGTCACACATTTGATTTTAAAACCCACTGTGGTGGTGAACAGATGCAAAACTACAAAAATTGTCTTTATCAGAAAAATAATGAACCTAACTGTATATATGCTACAGATACCATCTTCTATTTCTTTATAATATTTGTCCCAAACCAAATAATGTATTTGTAAATGTAACAAACATGTATGTCTTATCTTTTTCCTTAATATTTTTACCAGCATCACACCAGACCTTATCAGTCATTCTAGATGCATTTTAGAAATTATATACCACTGTGCAGACCAGCTTTTTTTATTTGTATGTTCTGTCATACCCAGCCCCCCGTGCCCAGAATGATGCGGGCAAACTGATCAAGGGACATGGGGAGGGGCAGTGTTGGAGTGGGGCCTCTCTGTGCTGCACTTGCATGCATTATCACTCATTCACTGTCTGCCATCCTCCATTATTCTGTCACTCTCTGTCTCTTTTCCTTCCTCCCACATTCTCCTTTCATCCTTCGACCTACTTTCTTGGTAGTGGTGGTGGGTGTCGCTTGACGACATGGAGCTCCATGTGAAAAACACAAAGCAGAACTGGGACAGATTCTCCACGCTGCACACATCACTCTGGAGCATTCGCGCTATGCTCTTCACTTATCCCGCACCTCAAGTTTGTTTTGTTCCTTTGTCGCGGCCCCTTGCATCCCCACATTAGCTCAGCCCGGTTCCCCCTTAAACTCCCCCACCCTCCACATGCACACCCAGATACACACAGGTGCGCACACATGACATTACATACACTTCCCTAGAGTTATTGTCCCTAGAAAACAAGTCCCCTGTAACCTCCAACAACCCTGTACCTTATCGTTGTCTTCACTGGCAATTTTTCTCTTGGATGTTGTGATACATTTTATGTAAAATGCCCAAAACATCCTTTAGGTTTAAATACAAATACGAGTAGCCATTTTTCATGCTGCTCTCTTCACTAATTTTCCTCAGCAGGAAAGCAGGAAAACACAGATTATGTGTCAAATAAGCAGCCTGATTACTTTCACTCCAGTGTGGGCTTGCTGTACACTTTCTGCTTGCTCATTTTCTCATTATCGCGTTCTCCAGAAAAGGTGATTCTTGCATCCTGCGAAGTAAAATAAACTGCTTTTCAGTCTGATGTAGATGTCAGGGAATATCTCCTGCACAACAGGAGGAACAAGGAGATCATAATATTCAGTGTCTGGATGATCTTAATGTTGTCTCAGTTGATCAGATAAATGCAATAACAAAAGAATATCATTCCCAAGCTGGATGTAATGTCTTGTCCTAATTGTCAGCTCTGCTTTCTGGCTTTGTTTTTTAAATTTCTGCTGGCTTTGGCCTGCCTGTCTCTTGAATTATTATTATTTTTTAGCTTTATTTTAATAACAGTGCTTTGCAGATCCAAGGATAAAGAATGATACTTAATTAATGCCACATAATAGTTTTTTTTTGTTTAAAGTTTACTCATTCTTACCTTAGCATGATGTTTCAGGTACTCTGCTGAGGTTGCAAATTAAAAAATTATTATTTGGAATGAAATAGTTTTACCCACATTTTGCATAGTTATTGCTGATTAAAGAGAAGATTTCGTTAAGAACACAAAGCATGGTAGCGCAGATTACAAGCAGTCTTCATCAGTCATCCTTCCCACTGACATCTGTCATTCTGGGCTTGAAGTTCTGTCGATGTGGCTTCAGGCCAGTGTAATCTGTTGTTGTCCAACAGCAAACTTTATTTGGTTTTGGATCCACTTGATTAAACTGCCACCCCTACATCCCTGGGCCCTTCTCGTTTCTCACCTCTCTCTGTCTTCCTCACAGTTACCATGGTGATGGGGATCCCCACTGTGAAGAGGAAGGTGAAGTCTTATTTGTCGGAGACTCTGCGCTCGCTAATAGACAAGCTGTCACCAGAGGAGAAACTTGACTGTGTCATTATAGTCTTTGTTGGGGAGGTGAGACCTTCATATTTATACGCCATGAGTCATAGCATCGTGTCTCTGCACAGTGGGGAAAAAAAATGATTCTGAAAGGTGTCTGTGTGTAATATGCCTTTATGGTACGATCTATTTAGACTGATCTGGACTACGTTCACAGTGTGGTTGCTGGCCTGGAGAAAGAGTGAGTACATTCCCCCCCCCCCTCCTGCTTGTTGACAGGTGTACAAAAAGGTATCAATATTGTTAAGGACTGAAAAGACTGTGTGTGTGTGTGTGTGTGTGTGTTGCATTCTTGATGTCACAAACGGACTTCATTCCCCAGGTTTTCTACAGAGCTGAGCTCAGGTTTGCTGGAGGTGATATCCCCACCGGCTTCTTATTACCCCGATCTCAACAACCTCAAAGAGACTTTTGGAGACTCCAAAGAGAGAGTGAGGTACGGAAGCCGTCTTGTTTCGCATGTGACATTTACTGAGGAGAAAAATGTGACAGAAATCTTTATGGAAATGGTGGAGAAATCAGCCCTGAGAGAATGAAATCCAGGAGAGCTGTGATGAGGATTGCAGAAAAACTATAAAGAATGAGTCAGGGGGAAAGTAGGAGGGAGAGAGCAGGCAAGAGCTTTTAGGTAGGTTGCCTGGGTACTTAGTATTCCACAGACATTTCTCAAAGTCAGATCAAGGTCATCAGCAGCAGCACCCTCTGCCTCTCTCTCTCTGTAGTGCTCGGGTCTTGTTATCCTCTCTACTTATCTTCTCTTTATGGTAGGCTAACAACTGGCTTCATTAAAAATCTGTTTATGGTGCAGTTTATGCCAACACTTGTGAAGACTTACAATATACACTTGAATAATAACCTTCAGGCCTAGAGAATGGTGTGGTGTTTGTTTGTGGGTGTGTATTATCGCAGATGCTTCTCATAGGGATCTGAGTAGTTTGTGTGTTGTTGCACATGGTTGCTGTGTTATATGTTATACATTTGTTTTGTGTATGTGTGTGCATCCATGCCCTCAGCTCGCAGGTTGTCTTCATCTTTTTATTAGTAATATGTGTGTATATCTGAGCGTGCTCTTACACAGGAACACCTGCAGCTTTCAGTCAGGATGCAACATCATTTAGATCTAACAATTAGTGTGACAGCTTTAGTTCATAAATTATTCAGTCTGCTGCTGCAACTTTGCGTATAGCTGGGGCTACAGTTTTGCTTTCTGCGTGTAAAGCGGTGTGTCTGACATGCTTCATACATGTATAATATCTCTGAGGGTCCTTATAAATACAATAAGATGGATTTAGGTTTCATGTGTCTACATTTTCATTCTGTGTTTTCTGCTTCTTCTTTTTTATTTTAGATGGCGTACAAAGCAGAATCTGGATTATTCTTTCCTCATGATGTATGCTGTGAGCAAAGGGGTTTATTATGTCCAGGTATGGCCTTAAGAAAATATTCCCATTGGTGCAATAGCATGTAAAGATCAGTTCATACATTGCTATATATTTCAGTTTTTGTATTGGTTTTGTTGCAAGTTCAGTGCAGCAGAACAGAAACAAAAGAAATGCATAAAATAAAATAATCTTGCATTAATTTTGAAAAATTTAACCATCTAACTTTTTCATTATTATATAAGTTAAAACAATGAATAAGAAAAAAAAAGAAAAATACATTTTGATCTCATATTCTGGAAAAAAAAACTGTTTATTAAAATGAGGGGAAATATTCATAATGAATGATAATTAGCCATTTTAGCTAGCAGTGCAGTTTAAGGCTTGCATGCTCTGACAGTTGTCTGAAAGTGATTTTTATTTTGTTAACTTAAAAGACTAAATATTTTGTTTTTTCTCCATTATATCAACACTGAAGACTCAGCCATCTTGTTTAAATAAACTTTATTAGAATTGCTCCTGCATGGGACTTTGACCTCACTTTCACTCTGAGCTCCACGTCATTGTTGGCTAATTGCCAGCAGAAAGGTCTCAGGCTCTGGCCTTACAGGCAGGCCGATTAAAACGTTAGTGTGAATTCACACTGTAATTAAAATTGGACGGTGTCTGCCCAGATTCAACCGTTAATCCTACTGACAAGCTATAGCTCATAGAGAACAACTGGTGCACAGCAAACGACAGGATCTACCAAATCAAACATTTGCCGTACCATAATTGTCCCATGCTGTTGCTAAATGTTAGCCATAGTTCTAAATTTAACTTATTGGACTGTAATTTAAAAAAATTTTCTTTATTATGCACTGTACAAAGGTTTTCTTTTAATTCTGGTGATTACTTGTTGGAAAGCATGTCATTTTTCAGAGGCAGGTTTGTTATTTTTCCACACTGTAGCCAGTTTACTCATTAGACTGATCCTCTTCGATTCCTGCTGTCTGTTGTCTTGGTTAAAGTAGATGTCCCATCTGGGATTTGAAATTCTCATATAAGCCTTTTTCCACTAAATTTAACTGTTGTTGATTTTTTTTTTTTTTATCTTTCTGTCTTCTTTGTGGGATGTGTCATTTCCATACTCTGATCTCACCTGAAGTCTAGAGGTATTGCCTAGCATAGTGTAACACTGCTGTAGTTTAGTGCGCAAACTCAGAAATGTTTCTTAACTAAGCTCAGAGTTGTGCTTATGTGAAGGTAGAAGAGTTTCCTTCCTGCTACTCGCCCTCTCCATCACAATTAAAGCCTTAAACTCCACCCTTTCTTCCGTCTCACGATCTGATTTGCCTGCGTCTATTTGTTTAGCTGGAGGACGACATTGTGGCCAAGCCCAACTACTTTGCCACCATGAAGAACTTTGCCCTGCAGCTCTCTTCAGAAGACTGGATGATCTTGGAGTTCTCTCAGCTTGGCTTCATTGGTACTACCCATTAACCTAATCAATACACGGCATCCACCAGGGCTCTGTCAAAGTCAGCAAAAAGGCATTTGTAGTGAAAATTTACTAATCCGTCTGCTGAGGCATTACCATCCTGTAGCACTTGATTATGACAAACAGTCAAATGCAGTTTGGATACATTAGGAGCAGCCAATAAAGAAAAGATGAAAATGATATTGATCACTATGGAAATGAGGTCATTGCAAATGGCAGGGAAAAGCAAATCCATATTAAGCATGCCACAGCAATAAGTAAATAAGGACTGGGCACCTCTTTAGCTCATGTTATGATCTTTGGACAGTCGAGGTTTCCACAACAGTATTTTCACTATTTTGTTGTATTAACCCCCCCCCCCAATACTGTAGCAGAAAGTCCCCTAAGCCCTTTTCCTGCTTTAATCATCTTGTTTCAGATAATTGGTTGCTAATGAGTTTCTGTGGCAAATCAATGAACATCTATAAACTTGTTTCCTACAGGAAAAATGTTCCAGGCTCCAGACTTGAACCTCATTGTTGAGTTTATTTTTATGTTCTACAAAGAGAAGCCCATCGACTGGCTGCTGGACCATATTCTCTGGGTCAAAGTCTGCAATCCTGAGAAAGATGCGGTAGGCCTTGTGTTTACTGTATGAATAACTGTATGAGTAAGAGAAATAGCCAAGCAAAAATAAGTCTTACCATTGTTGTTTTTTTCCCCCCTCAGAAACACTGCGAGAGGCAGAAGTCCAGCCTCCGCGTGCGGTTCAGACCCTCCCTGTTTCAGCATGTGGGGCTCCATTCTTCTCTTGCTGGAAAGATTCAGAAACTTACAGTGAGTCACAGACGTTTGTTTTCCACATAAGCTGAGACTACTTCCTGTGTAGAAACACTTGTTTCCCCTCTATGTAGGACAAGGACTTCCTGAAGCCCCTGCTGCACAAGATGCATGTTAACCCACCAGCTGAGGTCTCCACTTCAATGAAGGTATCACTCCAGAGTTTTGTTACCTTTGTTTTCAAAATAAGTCTAACCATTGTTATTAAAAATAATTAAAAATAAATAAATAAATAAATGTATGCAAGATGATGTGAAGAATAAAAGAGCCTTTCTTTCAGGTTTATCAGGGTCACACATTGGAGAAGACGTATCTAGGAGAGGATTTCTTCTGGGCGATAACTCCTACTGCCACAGACTACATCCTCTTCAAATTTGACAGGCCCGTTAGCATAGAGAGGTAAAAAAAAGAGGGGCTTTATTTGTGTACACAGCTTCTCATTTTTTCTGTCAAAATAATGTGGTGAGCATACAAACTTGTTTTGTGTATTCACACTGAGCTATAGTTTGTTATGATTTTGACATTGTGGCCCTAACATTTTCACAACTTCCTTTGTGCATGTAGTGCATGTCTGAGGGTGTGCAGTACAAATCTGGGGATCAAGATGAGCTAATGAGAGTGCTCTAAATTAAGCATTCTCAGGCCAGCTTCATACTCTCTGTGGAGCCTGGGTAGAAAGGGAGCAAGGATGTGATAACCAGACTGGCAGCTTTAAGCTGCTTTATAAAATCAGGTTTGAGTTTCTCTGAAATTTGTGACCTTTTACTTGATTAAAAAAAGACAGAAATACTGGAATTTATAGTATTCAGAGATTATAGTTATGACTTGAATATCTAACAAAATCTAAGCAGCACCAGCTTGGAAACTTTTAACCAAACTGGTGGTGTACCCAGTTGATGTTGGGTTTCCATACTTTTTCATACCCAAATTCTGCCTCATTTCATTGTCTTTCTGTCTTGGCTTTCTGCTACAGTTTGACAGACTGTGTATATCTGTGTGGCTGGTCCCGTGGGGGGTGGTTGGGGTGCAGGGATGCTTATCCATGAATGACGACGCTAAAACATGCGCTTGATTTGACTGGCAGGTTCCTGTTTCGCAGCGGGAACCAGGAGCACCCTGGGGACAAGATCGAGAACACCACAGTGGAAATACTGCCCGTCTCGGTATGAAAACACCCACTCATACACACACGTACATCTGGCATCTTTCTCTGGTGCAGCATGTGAATGGCTTTGACTAGATTATATTGAGTGTTTGCTCTGAGCGATGTGGGGTATTGATTATTGACAGGAATGCGAGTGTGATGGAATCGCATACTCTTCCAGAGGCGATTCATTCTGACATTGTGATCAAGCATGGGAACTGCTGCCAGCATGTGTTTGAACGCAGTTCAAATGAGAAATCATTAAGATTGTAAGATAGGTGTTTCATTCCACTGTCCATCTGTCGCTGTTAGGAAAATGGACTGCAGACCAAAGACAAGTACAAGAGAACCGAAGATCGCTTTTATAGGATCGGTAAGTGAATGATGTATTGCTAAATAGTGTTTAAATACATGCACACAGGGTTAAATAACTAAAACAGCATTTTGGTAGATTTCACATTTATTTTGCTTCTCACTTGTTCAGTTAGTTGACTGGTGAATTGTCGGCCGTACACTCCCTTCTTAAATACAATTTATAAAACTTTGTGAAGGTTTTGAGGTGTGCATGCTTGTTAACACACAGGTCAGTTTGAGAAGGGTGTTGCTGAAGGGGCTGTAGATCCTGCACTGAATCCTGTTGTGGCGCTCCGGCTTTCGGTTCTCAAGGACTCTGCTGTGTGGGCCATTCTCAGTGAAGTAAGCCAGTCACACTCGCCATCTGTTAATCTGTTGTCCAATACATGATAAATACCACTTGCTCTAGATGCATACTAACTCCGTGTTTGCACCTCTCTCCCTACAGATACATATAAAAAGGGTAACCAGCTGAACAGTCCTGAGGGTGCACGTGAGTCATGGCCCCTGGGGGACGAAATCTCCTAGACTGCTTATGCAGGGCCCCTGGCACCTAGCGATCAGCAGTAAAGTCATTAGGGCTTAGAGCTGCTCGTCTGAGCTTGTCCGACGAACGCCACCTCTTTGTCTATTCCTAATGTACCTTGTTATTTTTTTTTTGCTTCTCATCAGTCTGTTTCTCCTCCTTTCTTCTCTCCCTCACTCTCTTGCTCTTTATTTGTGAGAATGTGAATACTACTGTCTGAGGAATGGCAGAGGAGCGTGTGAAGACTTCTGATCCACGCTCTGTTGTTCCAGCAGCTTTGAAAACAATCAGAAAAAAAAAATCAAATTAATCAAGCATCTGGGGGAGAACCAGTCACCTGGCCACTGGTGTAGATGCTGCCAAATCCTTCTGTTACTCAATGCTGCCACCTTTGGGCGAGCTGGGGCATTGCACTGTCACTAGCGCCTCAGCGGAGCCCGCCATGATCAAGAATGTTGTCATCACTAGTGGCCAGTTGCTCTCTGTTCTCTGCAGAGATGACGGAGCTCCAGATCAACACCAGCCCAAACATTAAAAAAAAAAAAAAGCTTCCATCTAGATTGTTGTGGGTTATATTTAAATACTCTGCTTATCCTGAAACAGACACAGTCAGGATGAGCTTACTGTTAAAAGATCCTGCCTGTAACCAGACGGTGACACCTATGACCATATGCCAGTATCAGTGGTAACTACTCTGGTCCATGAAGAAAATAAATGCTAACACATCTGATACACCTCTTATCTGACAGGCTGTGTATGACCTCAGTGTCCATTCATAGGAAATCAATCGGACATTGTCTTGGCACCATTGTCCTGAAGGAATATATTGTTATAATGATATATTATTACAGCTATGACTGACGATCTATGAAGGTGATTTAATTTATTTGAAATAAATCTTTAATTTGTACAAAAGGTAAAATATATTTTTATTCTATCAAGAGATGTTTATGATAATTCAGTGTGTCTTTGTGTACTTTTGTGTTTTTTTTTAAAAATGCTATTGTGTATATGTTATTTTCATTATAACAGCTACTTGCAGAGTTGCTTTGTCTGTCAGTACTGATAGCTTTTTCTTTCTTTCCTTTTGAAGCAAAATGTCGTAACTAAATTATTTTATTTGCTTAAAAAAAAACTTGATAGTGGGAAATCTGCTGAACAAAGCTGTAGGTGTGGGTCGAAATTGGTAATATGTGCCTTATATGTAGGTCCCTTGAAGCAATTTTAATTTGTTCCCTCTCACTTTTGCCTACACATCAGTTGCTGGATATACTAATGTTTTGAACATAACCCACATAGTCCAATTAGTGATTGGATGTCAACACCAATAATTGTGTATTATGCTGAAAGTGGTAAATGAGCAGGGTTTGAAACAGCATGATTTGCACTGCTTTGTTTGTTACAATCTTAACCTTCATCGTTGTACCCAGTTTTCCATTTTTCCCATGGGGTTTTTCTCCACATCGCAATTCATTTGTCCAGTCATGTACCTGTTTTGTGATTGGACAGAATATTATGACTACTGATCACTGCAGAGCGTGCCACTGATTGTATATATAAATACAGCAACGAGTTATGTCTCTCTATTACTTTCTCTTACCTCTCTGAATAGTTTCTAGAAATCCACTTGTGTATTTGTGGCTGATTTACTGAGTGGAAGCTGTTTTAAAGTGAAACTTCACTCATTTTTTTACATGTTATAAAGTGGTTTATTCAAGGGGGTAGTGAAGTGCCTTTTGGTGGTATCGATGTGAATATTTTTTAATCAACTAATCACGCTTGTTCACGTGCATCATTATTATTATTTGTAATTTATAAACAATGCCTTTTGGGTCGTGGCAGGCTCCTCCACCCCCTGATCAAACCAAGTACAATGAGAACAGTGGTCCATTTTCTGGCTCTTCTTTCAGATTTGGAGAGGAGATGGAAACAAGCCACTCAAGTTGCTGTTTTGAAAGTTTGCTGCATCCACATTTAAACAAACTGAATGCATGTAAACAGCATGAAACGGCCATTTGTTCCTTAGGATCCCCTTCCTGCATTTGTAGAAAGCAGAAGACATTTAGGAAAGGAAGTCTTGTTCCACAGCCGTCGCCCTCCACCCCCAGACACGCATCAGTTCATGTGCCTTCATCGTGTTTATGTGTATGCCTGACTTGCATCATTTTTCATGGACATCTTCCAAATAAATGATAAAAGTTAAGAGCCATGGCCATTTTGTGTTGATTTTGTTTTACTTGCCATCTGCATCACCAGGTTTAATTAAAGAAATGTTAAATGAGCTGAGCACAGCAAACCTCCTAAAAACTTCACAAATATGACCACAGAATTCAGCCTGTTAACGTTCCACACGTAGATGATTTCGTCACATACAAGCAAACCATACTAGAAAAACTACAACTTTTCCCAGCATGCACATGTTCCCACTGAGTACTTCCGCTTTCCCATCATGCCATTTCAGAAAGATGGTAGCTTACAGCTCTCATAGTAACATCGGGATGTCAGTGCTAAACTAGCCGTTTTTCGCACTTAGTTAACTAGTACGGTGATACTGGTGTTAAGAGTGAATTCCGAACAATGCCGAAATATTACGAAGATAAAGAGGAGGATACCAGAGCATGCGCGGGCATCAGAGAAGACTTTAAGGCATGTCTCCTTCAGCACGACTGCGTTGTTAAGGTAGGTTAATGTACCCTGGCTGTGCGTGTTAAACCCCAAGCAGTCATTTCTGTGACAACTAAAGCACAGTCTGGAGTTAAAAAAAAGAAAGGAAAAAAGCCACACAATAAAGCGAAGGAAAGAAATACTCGTAAGAGATCAGTGTTGGGGATAGCATGCTTTATAGCTCTCCCAGGCTAGTCTATTGACAGTGCTTCATTCTAATGGCTGTCAAAAACCTGTATGAATTACATGCGAGCCGAGCTTTATTTCTTCTTTGTATCGATGGACCGCACTTATTTACCTCACAGCTCTCATATGAACGTCATCGTTTTGCTCGAAGTTATCAAATTTTGCCATCAACGAGAGTTAGCACTACTTTTAGTAGTGGTAGTACTACTAAAGTGACAGTACTACTAAAATAGTAGTAGTTACTTTTTTTCCTCCATTTCTTTAAATAAATAAATATCTCGCAAAGCGAAATGGTTCTCACACTGAGGTTAGATGGTCATCTTGTCCACTCATGAGACATGAAGATTCTCATGCCCCTGGTTTCAGTTATAATTGTGTTTATATATATATATATATATATATATTTATATATGAAATTAATGCACATTTTACTAATAGGAAGGGCCAAATGTATTAACTGGTTTCTTATTTTATCAGGAGGGAAAGATGCCCAGTCAGTGTCTAAAGGAGGGCCACTGCAAAGCCCTGCAGACGTCCTTCTTTGAGTGCAAGAGATCAATGGTGCGTTTTAGTACTTATCAAACTGCAATCATTAACAAATTAGTGCAGCAAAAAACAAAACAGCCAACTGGCCATCTGTGATTAAAGTCTTTTTCCCACAAAGAGACCTAAGCTTAACAAAAAAAAAATAGCAGAAAGCAAATGACTGTTTCAATTTAAAAAAAGACTTAATGTCTGTTTTCCATTTACAGCTGGACACAAGGTCGAGATTCAGAGGAAGGAAAGGAGACTGAAGAACCAGGTGAATGCTGATGCAGCTTTAGTGTTCAAGCAGCTCCGAGTATGTGTAATGATGCCCAGTGAATGATCAGCATTACAAAGGCCTGCTGGGGACATGTTGAGAGCGATGGTGACGCACTGACAGAAAAAAGGATTGCCAACTTATCTGCTAAATGTAGGATTGGAAAAAACAAACTTCTGAACAATGGGAGGTTTGAGTTCTTGGGGAAAAAAAAGTGCTGGATGAATGTGTGTATGTAGTGAAATACAAACAGTTGTAATAAAATAATTGAAATGCACCCATTTCTATTAGAAATCTTTAATATCAAACATATATACAGTACTGATATAAATGAGGTATACTGCACAGTGGCAGAGAAGCCAAAATGAATGAAATGTTGTAGCTTGTTGACGTATGATCACCAATACACCCAGTTTAGATGAATGTCTCACTTGATACAGTTTCTTCAGTCACAAAAAAAAAAACAAATGTTAATGTCTCCGTAACCTCACACATGGGTCATTCCCAAAAAACAAGAACAGAAAACATGCCTCTCACGTGACCCCCTCAGAATCAGATCATTTGTACAAAAACAAAAAATTACCTTCATACTATAAAGGTATATTATTTAAATCCAAAGAGGTGGCTCAAAATTTTGCACTTTTCATTTTTGAACCATCGTAACTTCACAAGTACAAGGGTGAGCTACAGTAAATTTTCAGGGACAAGAAACATAAGTGAGATAAATGTATTTTTTGTTCAATACTATTTTTTTCTATGACCAACTTTGAGCATCAATATCATGGTGTGTGTCAGTTTCAGTAGGAACTACAACACTTGAATGTCTATCACAGAGTAACTATGAAGTAGAAAGCTGGGCTTTCTTTGCATTAGCTGGCTCAACAAAACCTAAAACCCCAGCTGGAGATAACTGGCATTACCACAGTCATTATCAACTTTCTCCGTTAAGCAGGGCTCTACACTTTCACATAAAAATGGGTGTTTCATGCGTCACGTGACTCTCCTTCCACACAAAATACTCCAGAGATGTTATCAGGTGGTGATGATAGATGCTGCTGTTTATTTCGAAGGTGATGGATGCACAGAGCTCAGAAACTTTAAATTACACATTTAAACATTAAATTTTACTAAATATATTAGATATTAATACAGTGTACAGTTTGCTGTAAATTAGAGCTGTGCTGTGAAAAGGATGGAGCACACAGAGGGCTACAGGTCCACTGGATCCTCTCTTCACCATTTCTTGCTTCACTGGCTGTTCAGCTTGCAAATATTTCCTTTTGGCATAATAATACATGTCCTGTTTACTCACTCACTAAACTTCAGAAAGGGAACATGTAGTTGCTTTCATGCTTGTGCCCAGAACTGCTGACTCGTACTGAGCGCATCCACTGATCCTGGGACCCTCTGTGTGCCGGGCCCTTCTGTGTGCTTTTTCAGGACCTAAATGTGTTTGATTAATGTGATATGTACAAATTGTTATATAGAAAATATAACAGTATAAAGGTAATTTTTTTTTTGCCTTCATTAAATATATGAAAGTTATTGTTGTAAAATGATCAGCTGACTCTAAGGGGATCAGTTGGAAATTCCTTCAAGATTTGGTTGATTTCATATGGAGTGAATGAGCTGTTACTGTAAAGCTGCCATCATCATCTGCTTGAACTTCTCCAAGTCCACCTTCTTCATTAGAAAAACCTTGCGAGCATTCTTCAGGAAACCCACAGTGTCTACGATCATCATGCCTCTGGTGTGGGTGCCCGTCAACTCCACGCTAACTGGGTAATAGTCGCTTTCTATAATGAATGAATCATCTATGGCTGCGGCCACGGCGTACGAATCGCAGGAAATTAAACCCGAACCGGCGATGAACTCTTTCTGCAAGCGTTCAGTTTGCGATATCTCGTAGCTGTGGCGGAAGATTTTTTTCATGAAGCGAGCTTTACTGGTTTCCTGCGCCAGCCATTCATCGCAGAACTCCTGTTGAAGTAAGAGCAGACTGAACATGCAGGATTTTCTTTTTGGTTTCAGGATAAACATGCAGCATGAATCTGCTCGCATTTGCTAAAATGTGCAAAAGAAGTCATTACCCAGGACAGCTTGCTGTGGCAGGTGAACTCCCAGCAAGCCAAGTAGGTGGGGCAGTGGTACTCGTTTAGCACGACATATGCAGCCTCTGGATCTGCAGCAAAATTAAACTCGCCACATACTGTAGTGTTTCCTCGGGCTGGATTACACACGGTAGAAAGAATAATGAGAACTCCACATGGACAAAGATTACAGTTCTGAAAACAAGTAATTTACCGTTTGATATTTTGATGAACTTTTATGGACTTTACAATGAAAAATGTCACTGATAAATCCATTTAGCTTGTTTTGATTTGATATTCAGCTTAAACTGAAAGCGTGGAAAGCAATACTTAGAAACTTGATGTTTGGTATTGAAAAACAACAGTTAATGACTGAGATGTTCAATTAATCAATTAGTTGTTTCTGCTGTTAAAGCAGGTTCAGTAGATTTTTTTTTAGTAATTTCTGTCTGGAAATAGACTGCAATTTATTCAAATGTGTAGTTCTTCTTAAATTGTTTTATTTTGTCCAGCCCTGTGTGTACGTCATCTAAAATGACAGTGTTTTACTAACATTCAGTGTTGCCTCCCATAATGTAGAGGGCTTTGACTTTGCTTGGCAGAGATGGATCCATCCTCACGGCCAGAGCCAAGTTGGTGAGGGGTGCTGTGGCAACCAGAGATACCTGGGAGAAGACACACAGACTGAAGATATGCAAGAAAAACACATACAGACAGCTCTCAACTAAAAATGTTTTATGTGATTAAAAAAAAAGTGTCATTGTTATATCAGTGATATAGCGATGCCATGCATTTATTTTCCCTTGAGCACACAACAACGAATGGAGCCAAGATATGGTTGAGAGCGAGAGGCGTGCAATGGTCTCTGAAGACGATTTAGCACCTAAAAAGGAAGCTACTTCAGCAGCCTCCAACAAAGCGCAGTATTTTGCAAAATATGCAAGAAAAAGGTGGAAATTACAAACTTGTTTCACCACTTGAGACAAAAACACACCATCAAATACACCCAGGATGTGAAGGAGGAGACACCAGCAGCTAGTGATGTACAACCCAAATCTAAAATGACTCAACCGAGCGTCGCTGGAGCACTCGCTAGCTGCACTCCATACGACAGGAAGAACCGAGAGTGGATGGAAATTAGTGATGCGATTACATGGTGGGGAAAGACAGGACTTTAAGCAGCTGGTTAAAAAGCTTGATCTAAGATACAACAGCTAGAAAATCCCTCTCAATTTCATTCTGTGACAATACTGTGCAGCTCCTGTAGGGATACAAGGTTAAGTTACTGTAGTTACTTTCAAACTGAAGTGTTTAGGTTACACTTTTACTTAAAGCATGCACAGAAAACACTACCTTGGCTACTTTTGTGCTTACATTTGACTAATGCTGTGTCACTATCATTGCACTATAATCTGGCTGACACTTTGTTTCAATAGATTACCACTTTGAATCAGGGAGTCTGCCCTCAGTGACAGCAGCTCACTGGAAAAGGATGGAAAATGCCCATCACCTTGTTTGCACTGAAAAAAGATGCTGCCTGCAAGCTTCAATCACTGATTACAAATTCTGTTTTTTATTTTTTGCAATAATGTAGCAAATTCCTTGAAATATCACAATAAAACTGAAGCTGTAATCGCCCACCCCTACTCTTATTTCTCACCTCTCCTGGGTTCTCATTTACAATCCTGATTATAGCAGTCACCGCATTTTCCTTTTGAACCAATTCCAGACCTGGAGCGTTGCAGTCAGGAGCATCACCCAGGCCATCCTTCCCATGGAAGTGGCCCGCACTGATGCCACAGTCGCCGAGAATCGGCTTAGCAGCGCCTTTAAACACTGGAATCTGAAGAAACATGCAAACACAGCACCAGTTAGAATTCAGCTCTCTGTTTTTTGGCAACAGTAACAGAGTTCTGTTACAAACTTCAACATCCTGTCAGACAGTGCTGTGTAGCTGTGAAAATAATGTGAATCCCAAGGAAGTGGTTAATTTTCAGAGTTTATAACATCTTTTGTATGTATACGGCAGACTTATTACACCAAGGATGTAGTTCTAATTTCCTAACTTTTTGGGTTCAGTTTCGTCTCATCCCTCCCAGCAAAGGTAAAACAGTACTGTGAGTAATTTGCCTGCCATCAGAAACCCTCCGCCTTCTGACAGCGTTCATCAGGTGGTAACCTCCTGCTCACATTGGAGCTGAGTGTGAAGTGGTGAGAGTGAGAATCAGCACCTCTAAGTCTGAGGCCATGGTTCTCAGCTGGAAAAGGGTGGAGTGCCCACTATGGGTCAGGTACGAGTTGCTGCCCCAAGTGGAGGAGTTTAAGTATCTTGGGGTCTTGTTCACAAGAGAGGCATGGGGGAAGCGGGAGATTGACAGACGGATTGGGGCTGCAGCTGCAGTGATGCAAACGCTGCACCAGTCCGTTGTGGTGAAGAGAGAGCTGAGCGTAAAAGCACAGCTGTCAATTTACTGGTTGATCTATGTCCCCACCCTCACCTATGGGCATGAGCTTTGGGTGATGTCTGAAAGAACAAGATCGTGTATACAAGTGATGGAAATGAGCTTCCTCCGAAGGGTCGCTGGCCTTTCCCTTAGAGATAGGGTGAGGAGTTGGGGCTCATAGTATAGCCACTACTCCTCAACATCGAAAGGAGCCAGTTGAAGTGGTTTTGGTATCTGACAAGGATTCCTCCTGGGGCCTTCAGACCTCGGTGATTCCTCAGATAAGGAGGAGGTGGCTGGGGAGAGAGAGGCCTGAGTTTCCCTGCTTAGGCTGCTGCCCCCTCAACCCAGCCCCGGATAAGTGGAAGGTGGATGATAAAATGAAGAACACACAGGAGCAATACATCAGTACCAGCTCCACAACTGTGAGCCCAAAATGAACAACCTTGCAGATTAAGCGGATTAATTAATAAAATATTTTTGAAGCAGGTTAACCCAATGGTCTTCTGTTTTGCATCTGTACAGGCCACAAGGGCAGCCCGACTGTTTGTTCCTAGTGCAGAGGTGCATTTTGCTTTATTATCCAGATTTTGGAAAAGGTACAAAGGTACATCTCCCTGTGGAAGGATTAACTTTACCACTCTGGCAAATCTGATTTCCATTGAGTGAGACAAAGTGCTTTATGTTTAACAGTATACATTAGTTTCTAAGCAGTGACTGTGTTTAATAACCATAATATGTGAGATGCTTGATTTTATTTTCATTTTCAGAGAACTTCCAACAGTCCAGTGTCTGAATGGGGTCATGCGGCAGGAGGAACAACAACTTGTTGTTCAGCTTTATAAACTGCGACCTCACTTGTCTCATTAGGCCAGGAAATAACAGCCAATGTCACGTTACTTCGTCGACTTTATCAAAACACGAGTGTGCAATTAGAGAACATCCCACCCGGGGACTGCACCCACCTCGAAGCAATTGCAGGCTTGCAGGACTCGCAGCACGTTTTTACACACGTTCTCCACTGAGGTGTTTCCGTGCACACAGGTGATGCCCACGACCTGCACATTTGGGGCGGCCAGGGCCATCATGATGGCCTGAGCATCGTCCACGCCACAGTCCACATCGAGCAGCAGCTTCTTCCTCATCCTGGACCTTTCAATAAGAACAGTTAGTTAAGTGTCTGGTTAAAACAAGCTGAAATAACACTGCCGTTACATTGTGATAAAGAAAACAGGACGCAGTTACTACAATATAAAACAGAAACACATTATTTTCACCTAATTTCCGCTTCTCAGCCCGCAGATGGATAACATGCGCAGACTGGATACCATTAAGTTCAACCGGAAACAACCTTTGAACAGCAATAAAACTGAGCGCATGGTAGCAAAAGTTAATATTTAATCTACTTTATAGTCTGGGTAACGGAACACAACCCACGGAAACAGTTACCTTAAATCCGTTCTACAAAGCGTTTCTTTGTTGCGGAGAAATCCCAGAAATGACAGAATAACGACAGATAAACGCGGTACAATAGATGCAAACAAGCAAAAAAAAAAGATGGATTTGAGGCCAACAGGAAAAAAATTAATGTTAATGTCCCAAATGTTAAAATCCACAAACCCTCCGATTGGCGGGCTTCTTCTTCTTCTTCCTCTTGTTATTGTGAGTTTAATGGAGGTTGGCAAACTAGCCTGGAGCATTACCGCCACCTACTGGACTGGAATGTGGATCAGGAGTTAACGGGCTGCTTCTTCTGCTTCCCGTTCATTTTTTATTGACGGTCAGCAAACAATGAAATGGTGCATTTTCGGTGTATTATGGCGTGATAGCCATTCTTTTGAAATAAATCAAAAAGGCCCAGTTTCGTTTTCATGTCACTGGGGTCTGGGATCTTCTCTCAGCTTCATGCGCTATTTAAACCAGTGTATCCAAGTGTATCATGATATGACGGTCTCCTCTCTTCTGTTCCTTCCTGCACCCTGCTCTTCCTCCCACTGCTTTCCCCACCTTTCCTTCATTCTCTGCCTTATTTTGCCCTTCATCTCTGTAACTAGATCAACTAAAATACTTTTTGTGACTTCCTTTGCAGTCCTATCTGCCTTGTCAGTCCCTTTAACTCCATAATGTTAAATTACATGCCACCTTTTGCATGTAATCACATTAGAAAACTTCTCAAATTCTCCACCCATTTATTAAGAGTAAAAAGTTATCCAAACCTTCCTGGCCCTGTGTGAAAGGGTAATTGCCCCTAAACCCAATAACGGGTTGTGCCACCCTTCACTGTGGAGGAAATTTAGCCTGCTTTTCTTTTCAGAATTGTTTTTATACAACCACATTGGAAGGTTTTCGAACATGAACGGCCCGTTTAAGGTCATGCCAAAACACCTCAATCTGATTTAAGTTCAGACTTTGAATTGGCCACTCCAAAACCGTCATTTTGTTTTTCTGAACCACTCAGATGTGCACTTGAGGGTGTGTTTCGTTGTCCTGCTGCATAACCCAAGTGTGCTCTAGCTTCAGGGCACAAACCGATGCTCCTTCAGGATTTTCTGGTAGAGAGCAGAATTCATGGTTCCATCAATTACAGCAAGTCAGCAAGCAAAGCAGCCCTAGACCATCACACTACCAGCACCATGTTTGACTGTTGGTATGATGTTCTTTTAATGAAATGTTGTGTTAGTTTTATGCCAGATGTAACGGGACTCAAACATTCCAGAAAGTTCAGCTTTTGTCTCATCAGTCCAGCAGTGGATTTCTCCTTGGAGCTCTCCCATGGATGCCATTTTTGTCCAGTCCCTTTCTTATTGTTGAATCATGAACTCTGACCTTAACTGAGCCAAGTGAGGCCTGCAGTTCTTTAGATGTTGTTCTGGGTTCTTTTGGGACCTCCTGGATGAGCCGTTGATGTGCTCTTGGAGTAATTTTGGTAGCAGGCCACTCCTGGGAAGGTTCACCACTGTTCCAAGTTTTCTCCGTTTGTGGATAATGGCTGTCACTGTGGTTCACTGGAATCCCAAAGCCTTAGAAATTGCTCTGTAACCCTTTCCAGACTAATGGATGTCAGTGACTTTGTTCTTGGGTCTCTTTAGATCGAAGAAATAAATTTTTCATGCACTGTGTGCTGTACAATCATTCCAACCTGGAACAGTTCAAAGAAATAATTAAAAGCCCAATTACCATGACACTCATACCCATGATGAGTGTAGGTAAAATTCTGACCACCACTGTATTAAACTAACCCATGCATGTCTTTGGACTGTAGGAGGGAGCCAGAGTACCTGGAGAGAACCACTGCAGGCACAGGGAGGAGGCAACAGCACTAGCCACTGCACCACTATGCTGCTTTTACATGGGTCGCAAAAACTATGATGTTTAATTTAATTCACAGACACATCACTTTGCCATTGATAAGCCTTTATTCATTATCCAGGTTCAGTTCATACCTCTGTGGGGTGCAGGTTGCTCCACAAGCAACCCATTCGTCCTGTGTGCATGTACATCTAATCAGAACAAAGTCATAACTTACTCGAGAACAATGGATGAAACTATAACAGCATTTGGCAGCACCAGCCACGTTAACATAAAATAAAAATAAAATAAAATCCCCTTTCTCTGCAAGTATTGCACATTATACATTTTAGCACAGAGCTGTTAAACACAAAACAAAAGAGAAGAGGTGTTGGTTAGTACAATAATGCAATATGCATTATTTCACTCAAGTCTCAAAAGCTTTATTAAGTGCTCGCTGATAGTCAAAATTGCAAATATTCCACAGATCACTGCAAAACTGCAATAGTGTACAGTTGCAATAGTGTCTAGCTGAAGATCTTTTCATGCAGGTAAAATGAGCGACTTTTTTTTTTTTTAAATCTAATATTAATCATGAAGTTCTGCATAATTCATCCGAGGACTGTAAAACTGAGAACACACACTGCTTTAACTAATAAAAAACCTAAGTTTGAAGGGCTATCAAACCACTATGGCGCTGCATATGATCCTGCAGAAATGTCCTAAGTTTCCTTAGATATGTTAAGAGTTGTAGGATAATGTGGTGCACCACTCTGAAACTCACATTTTGTCAGCCAGTTCTCCTTTTAATGCTTTTTGCGTAGCATCAAAAGAACCCCAGAAGTTAGGTAAGATATCATTTCAATATAAATGTCAGAGCAGTGTCAGATATATACTGCACTCGTTAAAGATCTGTGCTTGTTGTAGAGTGATGTGGTGCAGAATATTCATGTGTTTGTAGAAAGATGTAGAGACAAGAGCCTAAAGGGGAAAATAAACTAAGTAAGTTCTTTGATTTTAACAGCTGTCATCCTGCAGAGCAGTACAGGTCCAAAGAAATATCTCTAACAAGTTCTAAATAAACTTTATTGTCCTGTGTTTTGCCTACAGTGGATTTAAAGCAGCACGAGTTAAAGTCACATGTAGGCAGCTCCAACCGGCAGCAGTCAGTTTGCGTCCTGTCACAGCTTACTAGCTTCTGATAGTGGGCAGCTTCTCTTTTGGTTTCATATTTGAAAAACAGCCTCATGTTATTACGTAGATCAAAACCAGTGTTCTTTTATCTTGTGTTGCCTTAAAGGGGGAAACTGGTCTTTGTATGTTTTCCATTGTGAACAAATTCCACAGAAAGAACAGCTTAAACCCTAAAAACTCTTCTCAAGCACGTTATTCCAAGTTATTTTCCAAAAAAAAAGTGTTTTAGATGGAAATTATTTTAAGTAGGGTATTTATATTATACTACTGTACTTTGGGCTTGGCTCAACATTTTTTAGTCTTTTGATTACAACAGACAGAGACTTCAGAAAAAAACATCTCTTTTCCCTTCACTACCTAAAACACCACAGCAGCATCTCCACAATAGTAAACCTATATATAGTATATAGTAAGCTCTATACTGTAGTAGCTTACACATTTGCTTGGCAAGCAGAAGGTTGCTGGTTGCTGGTTGAATTCCTTCTGCCAAATCAGTCATGTAGCGCTCCCCTGTGATGAGGGAGCAGCTGAAAGTAGTTTTTTGTTGTTGTTGTGGGTGCGTCTGAATGAAGGTGTGATGAACCTTAACAGTAAAGTGACACTTTCACAGATTGATGAATCCAGTATTCATCCCACGTTGGAAAAGGGCTTAATGAAATGGATGTGCAGATAATACACTGACGTTTTTTTTTCTTTTTGTTGATTTTTGTTTCTGCATCAAATTTGTTGACAATAAGAAAAAAAAAACCCCATAGATTATCACCACTCTCATTTCTTAACTGAGAGTGTGACAGCATCAAATTAAAGCTGCTCAGCTGATTACAAATATATCTGTGTGCCACATCATTCTTCTAAAAGGCTTAAGACTTCTGCACATCTCCTTTCTAAGGAGACGAGTCAAAATGAATCCAGAGAGGCTGTGTGCTTCCCGATGCTACAACTGGTACAGTAGCAAACGCTGTCTGCACACTGGCTACAATGTAACACAGAAAGCTGACTGTGGCTGTGAAGTGTGTGTGTGTGTGTGTGTGTGTGTGCAAAGTGTTTGATTCTAATACTACTGAGAGGAGAGGGGAGTCTGCTATAAAACAATCTACAGTAAGCACTGGCACTTGGACATTTATTATCTTAACAGTGACTAAGCACAGAACAAAGGGCCGCTGTTCCAGTTTGTGTTGGTACTTTTCTTTGTGTGGTGCCATCATCATTATCCCCTTTCAGTCTTTTGGTTTCTGCCAAATAGAAGAGTCCACTTAGGTCTCGACCTTCCCATATGTCCCCTCTGGAGGGCGGTATTGTTTGGGAAAGGCCTTTAGCTGGAGAGCGTTAAAGGCATATTTACGACATCCAACATTCTTCATGGTGTTCTCTCTCCTGCAGCCCTCACTGTGGAGAGACAGA
>JAMQGT020005836.1:0-20681 GCA_024447675.2 Pterophyllum scalare
GCTTTGGTCTAAATCGTTATTGACATTGTAATAAATGTGATACAGATACAAGCTACAAAGACCAGGTAGCATTCTTTCAACATGTGTGAGCGCGCATATCTGTCTGCACGCCTGTGTGTTAGTTAGTCTCCCAGATCTACCGTGACAGTGAAAAACTTCAGCAGATGAAACGCATTAAAGAGGCTGAAGGGAATCCATAAAACACAACCTCATTTTTACTCGGCTCCAAAAAGCCACTGGGGGAAAAAGGGAGGAGAAGAAAGGAGGGGTTTGAGATTTACAGTCCACCACAGACGGCAACATGCCTCCCCTGCACAGCTGCACCGTTACCCCCACCACCACCACCACCCCGCAGGCCGAGTGTGGCCCATTAGAATGATCTGCCCTTTAAGTTTTCACCACCCTCCTCAAGATAACGCTGGAGGGAATAGGGGGGGTCAGGGCAAAACTTTCAAACATTTGGATACGTTCCACTGAGAGTCTCTGTAGGAGCTAACTACCAGCTATGTTCTCAGACACAATGGCCATTTTGTTTTCACGGGGGCTGCGCTAGCATCAAAATGGGAAGCTGCGCAGATGGACAGACGTGCAGACGGAGAGGCAGGCTGTCCCAAGGCCAGCGTTCATTTCACGTGCTAGACCGGCATAGATACAAAATTAAAAGCCAAACCAGGTGGTGGACGACCTTATGAAGCAACTCTTTGCATCTGGGGTTTATGTGCAAAGATTACAAAAGTTTTTTTTATTTGTTTTTTTTTACAGTTGTCCGATTCCCAGAGCTGCCTTCATTTATTTAACACAGGGGTGCTAACTCTGGCTGGAACAGCCCCAATGTCCTTGTTGCCAAAAAGCCTTCTCGGAAACAGCTGCCGTATCCTCTGCCCTCAGGAAGTCACACTCAATTACCAAAGGTATAAGTTCATTCCCCTGTTGGTTTTATGTGGAAACCTGAAATCATAAGGTTGCACTTAACCACTTACAAAGGCCAGAAGAAAGAAGCTAATTGGATCTGCAGTCTACTGGAATGTGAGCCCTGCTTTGTGAATGTATTGGAGCACACCTCCTGCCTCCTTTTTGCATAATGGAAATAAATTCTCCTGCTTGAAGCGGCACACTCCCCAATGTGTTTACTTTGGTGCTGAAACAGAGACGTAGAACATTAGGATTGTTTGTGTAAACGCCGTTGGGTTTTGCGTGGCGATATCAACTTTGGGTTCGTTTCAGGATGTTTGTGCATTTAATCCAAACTGAGTGCGGAAAAAAAAAAGAGCGACATGTTCTGAACTAAAATAATCCAATAATCTACTATAACACTACCGGTATCCATTTCAGCTTTTCAACTGCTCAGCCTATAAATCCCAGCATTTATCTGCACATATAGCATAGCTGGCACCCTCAGTGTGATCTGGTGAATGAAATATGGCTGCGGTTCTGGTTACTCCAGCGACCGTGTGCTGGCATGTGTGTGCACAGGCTTTGTTGTGGCACTCTTTTTTTTTTTTTTTTGTTTCTAGCAGCAGTTTGGCAAGGAGTTCAAAAGTTTGTCATAGAGGGCGATGTTTGCTTTTGGACTATTGTATCCCTGTTGTTTCATGTTAAAACATCGCCTATTGTGAGTTAGGAATGAATGGGGTGTGTTCATGAGAACAGTGGACAAAATCTCCCACTGATGTTAGTCCAACTGTTAGAGGAAGTCAAAGAAAGCAACGGTGCTTACAGTTGGGCTCATAAGGAGGTGGAGGGTCCCCACAAGGTATACACTCCATGTCTTGGAAACCGCTTAGTTTTGTCTTCCTGTAATATCTGTGCAAGACACAAAATGGCATGTTTGTTAAGCAAAACAGCTGCCATTAACGTATAAAGCTGAGCAGTAGATACGTCCTCTCACCCTGGCAGGCAGTCACCGCACACGGCGTTGCTTGTGGTGGAGCAGTTGCCCTTCTGGAAGCGGTTGATCAGTCCACAGTCCAGGCAGGGTTTGCACTTCTGCAGGCTCCGGTCCTCTTTGAAGCGACTGCTCCGGCAGGGCACACACCGGGCATCCTCTCCATAACCAAAGCCACATTCCTGGAAGGATTAAAAGGAGAAATACACCGGGTAAGAGGTGGGGTTGGTGGTTTAGGGTGATGTGCAGCTGGTGAAAAGAGGGTTTGAATGTGGACTACCGGGGGTCTGGAATTAAAGAACGATCTTGGCTTGCGGGATCAGACGAGAACAATGGCCTGCCTCTTTTGAGAGTCCATCTTACACTGGCAATAATCTCCCTGACTCTGTCAGTATGAATGAGTAGCCTTCCGCTGCAAGACCCAGAAAGGCCATGCATTTGAATAATAAAGGCCGAAGGGGACACCCACTGTTGTATTATTGCAGGTTTATTGCTGCGTTTGTGTGGGACTCCCACTCCAAGCAGACTCGGTGAGTGTCCCGTTGATTGAGAGGCCAGCAAGCAAAGGAAACGCTTCAGGAAGAGGGCAAGGATTATGGAGAGGTAGATGGAGAAAACAAGATGAATACTCTGCTTGTGTCCAACAATTGAAAGTGCACATAAAAAGCACAGCTTCCTTCAACTGTGTGAATGATCTAATGCTAAAAAACCTTTAGAATACATTCACCTGAGCCAAGTAAAATGGAAAAGTATTAAAGATACTAAGGATGTAAATAAATATAGGCTATAGGGATATAAATAATATAAATTAAATGATCTGATTTTATTATTTGTATTTTTTTGCGAGTTATGCATAAGGCCTTTTTTTTTTAATTTCCTGTTCTTTATAGGAATTGGTGATGTAAAAATGCAGAAGTCTTTCAGCATTTAGAAGCAGCACTGTGAAGTTTTCCTAAGAAGTCCAAAATGTTTCAATTCTGATTGTCTGTTTTCACCCTCTCTTAAATGGTTCCCCATCACATCCCTAAAAACAATTCTGCAAGACCTCAATGACAAACTGACATTTCCAAGACAGCTGATGTTACCCTGAGGGAGTGACATCATACATCGATCATTCGTTATCAGCGCCACAGCAGCTGCCCTCCTGTTATCCAGTGTTACCACACTGAAATCTAAATCCAGGAAGATACACAGGGAGCGGTGGGGTGGGGTGCTCGTATATCATTAAAGTGACGGTCAGCTTCAAACGGGGCTTCTCCCTTCTCTTCTCTCTTCACTCGTGTCCCATTTCACTGCCCGGGTGTGCAGTCCTGCTGGAATTTGGGCAGAAGGTTTTGATATGGGTGGTGGTGGGGGTCAGGGTTTGGCAAAGCATGCTGGTAAGAAATAGAAATGGAGGTTGGAGTCGAAGATGTGATCTTGTGATGGCACCGCAGAGTCAGGACAGAAGATGAGGAATTTAGTACTTCCGGCCAAACACATGTAAGCCTGATACTGAACCCCCGGGCGAGGCCTGGCCCAAGGTGGACCCGCAAGGCTGGACTACTGCAGCTGTTGCGGTAAACTTCCCATATAAGGCCCTTACCCTCTAGTCGTGCAGAGCAGAGGAACCCAGGGAGGGAGTGGATGCGGGTGGCTGATGAGTGATAAAGAGGGGAAAGCCAGAATAAAGATTTGGCTGCCCACAGTTGCACGTCGCAATTTTGCTCTTCAAGAGAGAGAGAGAGAGAGAGAGAGATGCTCAGTGCTGCAGCACTGAACCCTGAATCTGATCTTCAAGAACGCACAGCCAGGCCCGGTCACTGCAGGGTGGTTCTGTGACCCACTTCTTCATGAAGGAAGGGGCCCCGGGATGATACATTCACTCAACCCGGCACTGGCACAAGCTCTGTGCATGGGGCACCGCATGGCAGGATGGGCTGATGCTACGAAAGACACAAGCAGGTCAGAGCACTGAAACAAAAGGAAAATGGAGCCAACTCCTGCCCCTCTGATCAAGGAGCCGTCCCTTTCTTCTTTTATCCCCACTAACAAAACTCAACAAAGACTTGACTGAGACATGTTCAGCAGCTAAAAGAAAGGCTGCACTCTGGAAATTTGTAATGATCGAGTTATTATTTACACAAAAAGGCCATGTAAAAGGCTTTCTAATTACAATGTAACAAACATTCAGTCTGTTAAACATTTTCAAGGCTCCGTACATGATGTAGTAATTTCAAAAAAACCTAAAACACACAAACAAACAAGCAAATTTAAACACCTATGACTTTAAGATGATACGGAATTACACTTCTGCATGAGATGAAAGAAAGCAGCTGGGGAGAAAATTACACGAACGGCAGTGAAAAAGCAAAATGACAAGAAAAAAAGAAACTGAAGCGAATAAACCTCGAAGTGTGGCACTCCCTTAGTTTGCTTAAAGGGCTCTCATGCGGTTTTCACCTCAAAACCCATAGAAAAATTGATGATTAACATCCCGTTTCCCTGTCCTATCTCCTGATCTACTTTGGGTGAGACTGCCAAGCACAACAGCAGTGTGGTGGTGGGGGGGGGGGATGGCTGGGACCTGAAGCAAGTTCAGACGCACAGATATTTCTGAGATTAAGAGGGAATCACAAGGGGGAGGGCCTGCAAGTCACCTGATCCGGAGATGAAACAAGACCAAAAACAACGGTTAAAGTGGAGTTTTGTGCGGGACATAACGCACTCTCTTTGTTTCTGTTTAAACTGTTCAAACTCTACTACTGCCTGGCTTATTTAAACACAATAATCACTGTGGTTTTGACCCTTCTGCTGCTCCTTGTTGCTCTCTCTGTTTAGCCGGTGCCACCCAGAAGGCCTTTGTCCTGGGAGTGTGGCCGGAGGAAATGCTACACTCTTCCTTACCATACTACAAGAAGTTGACACACCAAAGCTGTGTTCCTGCCTCTCTTTTTATGCCAAAGGCAGTTTTCCACTATGCACTGGAAGGCAATTTACTCCTTCTCCTTCATGCTTGATGCAACACAACATAACCAAGTAACTTCCTATAATGAAGCCTAAAGTGAAATATGTCAGGAAGAACTGGTTTTAATTGATGTTCCCTCTGTATGGGTGGTTCTTTTAGCAACAGTTAGTGTGGAGGAACTAATTGATATTTGTCAGCCAGCCTCAGAGCGGCTTCCAGAGGCAAACTTCCAGACCACATTCCTCTGGGATCTCTATGGCAGCTGCACAGAGGGACTCCAAAAGTTTTTGCTTCCCTCCCAACAGTCAGAGTTGCCTTTCAGAATATGGGCAGATTGTCTTGGTTACTCAGAGCTCAGATCACAAGTTGTTTCTCTGGGAAACTTTCTCTGAGCGCAGGCCTAGCTCTCCATTTTGAGCCGGCATCCCGCTACCTTCAGAGAAAGAATGAGGCAGCCAATTATTAACCGGGACCCCAGGGTGGCTAGCAGTATTCATGCCCGTTGAGGCTGCAGGGGAACACGAGGACTACTGAAGCGTATCACCAACCACAGAGTGCATGTCTGTGTGCACTGAGATTAAAGGCGACCAGGCTTAAATGCATGTGTGCAACAGATGTCAGGGGGTGATGCAGAGTTTTTCATCAGTGCTTAAAGATGTTGTGAAGTGTAAAGTCACCCAAAGTCAGTTTAACAGATGTTTTATTTGCGGAATATTTTTCACATACAAGCTAAGAGATTTTTTATGATGGGAGACACATGGGATGGTTTCATATACATGTTTTTCCTAATACCTGTAGTGTTTTTTTTATCAATCAAGATTGATTCTTTGTGGGTTGCCCAGTTTTGAAACTATCAGCTGTAGAGATTTCTACTCGCAGCTGATCAAAATGGAATCTGTGGTGCACATGCTTTAATCCACAGACACTGTTAGCAGTTTCATGTAGGAACTATTTTCTTTCTACTGTCCATAGAAGGAATCGTGCATTTACATGTAAGCAGGTCATTATTTCTGAAAAGAAACATTGCTCCGGATTATTTCTGGATTTTTTAAAGGTCTTAAACCCAGCAAGACAAATGCCATTTAGTCAATATGTTAATGTAATTATTCTTGTTCATGTATTCCTCAGTGCATTAGTCTGTTCCTAGTCTATTCTTAGTTATTTATTGTTGATATGGTTTCGTGTGTTTACTCCTTAAGTAAGCTTAGTTTGTTCTTTAGTTTCCCAGTGGCTTTAGAGTTTAGTTCTCCTGTATCAAGTCTTAGGATTATTCATGTGTTGGATTTCCTCAGTGTGTCTGTCTGCTTGCGTTCATTCATGCAACTGTGTGTGTCTGTCTTCCTGTGTTGTGTCAAGTCTGCATTCCTGTCTCCATGTTCAATTCAATTTTATTTTATTTATATTGCGCCAGATCACAACAGTCACCTCAAGGCGCTTTATACTGTAAGGTAAATACCCTACAATAATTACAGCGAAAACCCAAAAATCAAAACAACCCCCTATGAGCAAGCACTTGGCAAGAGTGGGAAAGAAAAACACCCTTTTAACAGGAAGAAATCTCCAGCAGAACCAGGCACAGGGAGGGGAGGTGTTCAGTTGTTTCCTGTTTTACTTTGACAGTCTTTTGTCTCTTGTGCTTTGTATTTGGTTTTACTTCCTTGTCTCATCTTCTGTGATTACTTTCAGCTGTGCTCCCACCTGTTGCCTTTTCCCTAATCTTTCCTCTGTTTATTCCCTTTGTCAGAGTCTCTGTGTGTGTACCTGTTCATGTCCCTGTTTGCATGCCTCTGTTTCCTAGCTTCAGTGTTCCAAGGTCCAGCGTTCCCTAGTTCCAGAGTTTCCTTGCCCTAGTGTATGCTCCCAGTTTAGGGTTTCTGTAGTTCAGTCTTCAGTTTCCTATGTTCATGTTTGTTATCACTGTCAGTCTCAATAAAGGCTTGCTTTTCTGCCTGCCTTGTGTCCTACATTTGAGTCCTCACTCCTCCCATACTCCAGACAATCTGCCATAACACACTATGTTAATTTGATTTCCGAGTGAAATGTGCTTTCAAAGCGGATGGATTATGCTTGTTTAAAGCTCAGGTTTTTATTCTTGGACTCCACTAGAGTAGCTTTGCATGATCCACATCTCAAAATATCTCAAAGTAATCGCTGGTGCGGCCCCCACAGTTCATCCTTTGTCTGAAGTATGCCGTTTTAGCTCCCTGTCCTCCCTTTCCCTCACCTTTATTCTGATTGGCTACTGCTTTTAAACAGAGGGCCTGAACAGCAGGTAGGTGGGGCTTCTGTTCTCACAGCCAGTGTGTCTCAGATGACTGTATTAGCATATCTTGTTAAAATGAAACAGAAACAAGAGCAGAAAGAAAAAAATATCTGAACCCGAGCATTTAAGTGCAACCTAATTAAGTTGGAAGCCAGAGATCCCAAGTTCCCACTTTTTCAGCTGGAATGCCACCGAAAGTCAAATTTCCCACTCATAAATTTGTTAGAGTCCCACCAACCCAGACTCAACAATCCAAGATTGGAGCGTTGTGGGTAAATAGCAGTAAAACTAAACTTGTATTTTAAACTACCACTGCTGTGTGTGCACGACTCTCTAAATAAGCCAATAAGCTGCAGCTGTGTTTTTAGGTGCATAAAACAGGTGCTGTACTCCAAGTATCGCTAGTGACGGGCTCAATGACTCTACCTTGCTAGGGTGCAAAACAAAGCCTGTTATTCTGACTGCTACTGGAATGCTGTCAACTTCAAGGTGTCGTCACTTGAGCTCTGACATCCGAATTCCGAGGTAAAAGTAAAGCAGGTTTCAGCAAAGCCTGAGCTTTGGGCTGGCTACACTTCATAGAACCATCCACCATCGTAACAGAAAAAAAATATATATGTATACACACACACACACATACATATACATACACACACACACACACACACACACATATATATATATATATATATATATATATATATATATATATATATATATATATATATATAGTGAATAACAAGTCATTTTGGAAGTAGATGGAATGATAATTATAATTACTACAAAGTCTCAACCTATTACAAATAGATGCACACAGCACTTTTATCTATGCCTAAGTACACACATACAGAAACACACACACACTCCTATGAGCAACTCGGCCAAGGATACTTCAGTACCTGGAAGAGTCAGGGATCAATCCACCGACCTTCCGATTGGCAGAAAACCCCGCTCTACCACCTGAAACCTTTTCAAATCTAAAAAAAATGATAAACTTTGGTTTAACTACCTCAATATATTACTGTATCATAGCAGCGTGGGGGGAAATGATTATGCAAGACTTTTTGCTGTGTGCCACTATTACTATTAAATCTAACCCATTAATCCAGTTACTCACTTTTACATCACTGCCTACACTTGCAGAAGTAAGTAGGCACATAACTGCTGCCGGAGAGGAAAGCCTCTGCTTACCAGCCTTAACTGACACCAAAGAGGCCTGTTTGTACAAAGTACACACACATACACACACACACACACACAAAAGAAAAAAAAACCTGTGGCTAAGGTGGTGGAAAAAATTGAATTCCCAGTCAGGAGAGCAGCAAGCTTAGGCATGGCTGCCTTCAAACAGTGAAGACAATAAGTTGGACAGGGAGCAATGGGGGGGGGGAACAATGGAAGCCATTCAGCTGCAGAAGGTCAAAAATATGGGTGTGACTGATTAAAGAAGGGTCGGTGTTGTAGAAAAAGCTAATAACGGCTTGGCTGTTTTCTGCATGAAAGACAGGAAGTAATAAATAATGTTAGTTCCCTGGAAAAGGTACACTTTTCTAAACAGTGATGTCCATTCTTTTTATAAACCAACAGTTTTTTCCCTCACCATCCAGCCAACTTTGTTCGGCTCTGGGAAGCTGACTCGGCTGACCCATTATGGATTACAACACTCTATTTCCTAAATAAATGTGTGACAGTGCTTTTGCGTTGTAGTGGCTCTGTGGAAAATGCTCCTGGGAACAAATCCACTTCAAGTCAAATGTTCAGCTCATATGGGTAAAGCAATTAAAAAAATAATAATTAAAAATGAATCCAACCTTTGAAAGCTCCTGTCCTGCATCACACTGTTTGCAGGGTTTACAGTTTCCAAAGTGGTCCTTGTACTCCTGCTCTCGGCATTCTCTGGTCTCCTCCTCGGCCCTCACGTGAATCTGAGAGGGACAGTCATTTGGTGAAAGTTAGATATTCCTGCATTTCATCACCACTTTATATAAGCAGTGATAAAGCAGTCTCATTCCATAATAATTTATGGAACTACCCCCCCCCCCCCAAAAAGAAAAAAAAAACCCTCTCAGCTCAGACTCCTGTTGAAAATAAGTCTGTTACAGCAGGGAAGAGATAAGATCAAACCTGAATGAGCCCTGTGGGAAAACTGGAGAGCTTCAGCAGCAGAATCTCAGTCAAAGGCAGAGACCAGAGACTACACTCTAGATAGCAAGAACACTGAGTACAGTGCAGCGGGTTAGAGTAAAATGATACACAGCACTGACAGTGTCTTCAGCAAGAATTTCACTGATCCCACAGGAGTGAGCAGTTGCCTGTTTAACGCTGGTATGCAGCGCAGTTCAGGTGAGAATGTGCAGTTTGTGTAAACAGAAAATCTGCCGCTTTTCACTTTTCCAGAATATATACAAACTGTGCATGCAGCAAGCGTCCAGCCAGTGCAGTCTCACTTCCCCCTGGGATGCATTCTTTTCCTCGTAAGATTGCAACAGACAAGATATGCATACAAAATTTTACATTTGTGAACAAAGAAAAGAAAAAAGAAAAAACTTACCAGAGCTGAATATAGGACATGCAAAATTATCACGAGTGAGAAGGTGTTTTGAAGCATCCTGACCATGTCGATGGGCTGCTCAGAGCTTGAAGCTGAAAGAACAAAAACAACAATCAAACAAGAGTGTGCACAAGTATGGCATTGAACTAAAACAAAACAAAACAAAACAAAAAAACGTGCAAAGTCTATCAGGAGGTAAAGGCTGGCTGGGTAAAATCTTCTGAGACTCTTTCCACCAAATTCAGGCAAGTTCAGGGTTAAACTCTTAAACTGTACTGATTTGCTGGAGGTTTGTTAAATGCAAATTTGCTGTTCAGACAAGCCATACTCCCAAATTCGGTTTTAGTGTGTATTCAAGTGGAAATTCGTTTACGAAGAAACCAGATATGCTAGGATGAACCGGGAGGAAACGCGTTTAATATCATAAAAACATGGAAGCTGTGGGTTTTAATATTCTAATTATAAACATCCATACAGCACAATCATTTGTAAGTAAGCAGCCTATAAAATTATGGAGTGAGTGTCAGTAAAGGATGGCATTTCTTTATGTGGAAAAATGGGAAAAGTTTTAAGAACATAATCTCAGACAAGCATCCGCTTCTTTGCAAGAGGAACGTTTCATATATATATATATATTTTTTTACTGTAATAAGAACCAAAAATAATCAAACTAAATATTGTCACCATGGTCTCGATATTTGTGAATAAATACCCCAAATGCACACGTAATAACCGAGCGATTCAGCTAACAAGTGCCTTTTAAAGCGAAACGACCTTCCGTTTATCCCATCCTGAGTATCCCGCAACTGCTGCATTCTGAAACGAACCCAAGGCTTGATCGTGGGTCGTAAGCGGGTTATCTACGCGCGTCCGAAACTACATCAGTGCTCTTCTTACCTGCTACAAAAGAAGCCTGTTGACTGGAGTATTGGTTCTTAGAAGTCCAAAGCTGACCGGTGAGAGGTGTGGTGGCCTGTTTCCCGCACCGGTTCGCTCACCATGTCAGTGCTGCTGCTGCTGCTCCAGCCCGGCACAGCTCAACTCAGAGCCGCTGCGGATCGAGGGCAGACCGAGCGAGCGCCGAGATCAAAGGCGGAGACGGGGGGGTGGCTCTCTGGATACGAAGCGCGTGTATCTGATCTGTGATCAGCCTGTCTACATCAAAGACCCGGTCTCACACTCTCTCACACACACACACACACTACTCCACAGTCTGATCAATGGCAGCATTTCCATTCGATCCTTTGCACACCCACTCCCTCTCTCTCTCTCACTTGGTTCGCTGGCCTCCGTGGTCCCAGAGCCCCTCTGACCTTAGACATTAAAGTAATTTAAAGGAAAAGTTAATACAGCAGTCTAGTTGCTGCTTGCTTATTTATTTATTTGCTAAGCCCTCATCTCAGCTGCAGAAATTATGATATCAGCGAGCTGTTTCACGATTGGCCGAGCCTGCGCTTAATCCGTCTAATGGGAAGAGCAGAGTTCAGTGTCAACACGGTTGGGAATCCAGTGAATACTGCAGTAATTCAGTGTAAATATTGGGACTTGAATCTTCTGTGTGATGTAAAATAAGGTGTTAACAGTGAAAGGAAAACGTGGGTTCGGATCTTTCGATGCAGCCTATTGTGTTCAGAGCAGCCTTCATTTCCCTTGATTTTTAGAATGTTGGTTAATTTGTGAAAACTACAGCAACCAGAAGAATGGGTGATTTTACCTACGTCCACATTGACACAAAAAAGTTCATATATCTACATCAGGCTGAAAAAAAAAAGTGAGCGGTGTGCACACTGGTGTGTCTGAACCAAGCCAAAGACACAGAGGACAAAAGTTCAGCACTGCAGTAAAAGTGGCCAATTACTGTACATGTCTGGACATGCTGTGTATCAATTCCAGGAAGCTCACTGTCTGCTTTGTACATGTTACATTGAATGCTACATGTAATCCAATTTCTTCATGCAGTCAATATGGCAAGTTCAGTATTTTTTCTTGCACTTCTTCCCCCAAGTAAACGTCTTTGTCACAGTACTTTAAGTATTGTTCATGATGTTTTGTGTAGCAGTAGGAGTTTAATGCACATGTTAGCAATCACTGTAAAATATTCTCATTTCTATCGTTAATGTTTTTTTTATAACTTGTATTTATTTGTTGCCATCAAATCTAGCTGTGAGGGCACTGCTGCCCGACCTTTGCTTCCTGGAGCTTTGGTGCTGTCGCCATCTACTGGTCCGAAGTTTAATTAGCAGCTCCGGTCATTTAAAAAAATGCATGGACTTTATGCACACTATATACAATAAACATGATCATATTCAACAGTAAAATTTACAGTATTATGCAGGAAGAATGGCCATCAGCATTATATTGTAATGCTTAACATATCACTGATTGACTGTGGCTTTTAACCAGGTTAGGAGACAGCTGGGGAAACTGCACCAGGGCAAAGTTGTAGAACCTGTGCTAGCCAGCTCTCTGGGATCACATTTATAACTTGAATCAGAAGCAGGAGACGATACAGTTCTAATGACTGTGGAGCAGTTGCCCTCACATCATGTGATGGAGGTGTTGGAGAGACAAATCTTGGCCCACCTGAGACTGCAGGTGAAAACATCTCTTATCCCTCTGCAGTTTGTGCACAGACCAAATCTGTGAGTGGAAGATGCAGTTATCTACATGCTGCAGAGGGGCTTACATCTAGATTTCAATAGCTCAAGTGCATTTAACACAATTAGGCACTGCTACTGCAAGAGAAGCTACAGGAAATGTCAGTAAACACATCCACCATCTCATAATTACTGATTACCTGACATCACTTATTATTATTATTATTGTTGTTGTTGTTGTTGTTTTTGTTATTGTTGTTGTTACACTATATATGTATGTACGTATGTATGTATGTACGTATGTATGTATGTATGTTTGCTAGTAATAATAATAATTATTGTTAAATTGTAGTATGGTCACTGTAAATTTTAAAGTAAATGGTAAATGTTTGGCAATCTTGTTGCCAATATTTAAAAAGATCTTTATCTTATACTGTAGCATTATTACAGCATTACACATTTATACCAGTCCTTCACGAGATCCATGTAAAAATGGATCATCTTCCTTCTTATTCTACCATTTTCAACAGAGTATTCCATTAAATGCAATATAATATTTAGTTTAATTCAATTTAATTTGACCTCAAGGTGCTTTATATCGTAAAGACCCTACAATAATAAAGAGAAAACCCAACAATCAGATGACCCCCTCTGAGCATGGACTTGGCAATAAGGATAAAGAAAAACTCCCTTTTAATAGGAAGAAACCTCTGGCAAAATCAGGCTCTAGGAGGGGCAGCATCCGACATGACCGGTTGGGGGTGAGGAGTGGGAAACAGGACAAAAGACACAGTGTGAAAGAATGCCAGTGTGAATGTAAGTGTGAACAATTGTCTGTCTCTCTGTGTCTGCCTTGCAACAGACTGGTGACCTGTCCAGGGTGTACCTTCCTCTTGCCCTATGGCAGCTGGGCATTATGGGAAGCCTCCCAGAAGCCTAAGTCTATTGCAGCATAAATAAGGGAGGGTCCAGAGTGACCTGATCCAAACATCATATCGAAGAACTTTATACATTTTCAACCTACAGAGGGCTGAATTCAAAGACATCTTGAAAACCAAAGTGAAAAAAACAATGGAGCAGGCTACTTCATTTTGCCAAAATTTAATTGCAGCAACTCAAAATGGAACAGTTTGTGTGCCTGTTGGTATCAATTCTTTCATCCTCCAGGAAATGCCTGCATGCTCTTACTACATGAAGCCAGGCATTGTCATGTACCAGGAGGAAGCCAGGACCACCTGCACCAGCATACGGTCTGACAGTGGGTCCAAGGATTTCTTCCTGATACCTAATGGCAGTCAGGGTGCCTGTAGAAGTCTGTGCATTCCTTCATGGATATGCCTCCCAGACCATCACTGACCCACCACCAAACCAGTCATGCTGAATGACGTTACAGGCATCACAATATTCTCCAAGGCTTCTCCAGACACTTTCACATCTGTCACATCTGCTCAGGTGAACCTGCTCTATGAAAAACTCATGAAGCCTGTTTCTGATTGTCTGGTCAATGGAGGTCATTCTGTAGGGCTTTGGCAGTGCTCATTTTGTTCATCTTTGCACAAAGGAGCAGATACTGGTCCTGCTGATGGTTTAAGGGCCTTCTACGGCCCTGTCCAGCTCTCCTAGAGTAACTGCCTGTTTCTTGGAACCTCCTCCATGCTCCTGAGACTGTGCTGGAGACACAGCAAACCTTCTTGCAATGGCATATATTGATGTGTCATCTTGGAGGAGTTAAACTACCTGTGCATCGTCAGCAGGGTCCAAGTAGCACCTCATGCAACCAGTAGTGACACTGACCCTAGCCAAATGCAAAACTAGTGAAAAAAACAGTCATCAAAGATGACGAGGGAAAAAATGTCAGTGACCTCAACCTGTAAAACCATTCCTGTTTGGAGGATGGTCTCATTGTTGCCCCTCTAGTGCACCTTTTGTTAATTTCTTTAAAACCAAAGCAGCTGAAACTGATTAACAACCCCCTCTGCTACTTAACTGAACAGATTAATATCCCAAAAGTTTAACTGATTAAAAAGTGTTCCTTTAATTGTGTTTTGAGTAGTCTATAATGTGAAAAGCATTGGTCCCAGCACAGAACCCTGCAGAACTCTATGACTAACTTTTGTGTGTGAATAGGATTCCAATTTACATGCACAAATTGGAATCTATCAGATAAGTATGATTCAAAACACTGCAGGACAGTTTATTTAATACCAATAGTGTGTTCTTAACTCTATAATAAAATATTGTGGTCAATGGTATCAAATGCTGCACTGGTCTAGCACTACAAGCAGAGAGCACAAGCACAACAGTGATAGATTTTGTTGTTGTTGTTCAAAGTAATCTTAAAATTAAAAAAAGTTGATTTGTTTTATTCTATTTCACAGTATTACATCGTCATCCTTTTGTGCACTCTATATAATTTCTCATCATAAAAATGTAAGTAAATGATTGTAATAATGAATGAATATACTTACATTATTCTTTTTTAAATAATATTAGTTTTGTTCTACATCAGTATGCACACTGTATAATGCAAGTTGGGGTTTTTTTTTGTTTTTTGTTTTTTTTGTCTATTCGTCCATCCCATAATATGCTGGTGTGGCGCGTCCCACAGAAGCTATCTCTTTAAGAGACCTGCGCGTTAAAACCTGCAGTATGAAACGGTACAGAGGTGTTCACGCCTGTCAGAGATCACATCTCAGAGCTGTTTCCATTTAAGCCGCCCTCTCTGGAGTGTTGGTGCGGTCGTTTAAAAAAGAACTGGTGCCCTCCTCTGCGGTGCAGCAGGCGGTGCAGGGATGCTGCGTTGATGCTGCTGCCTTTCCTGATGTGAGTACGCTCCTCTCCAATGCGGCAATAAGATGTGGTCTGCTGGGGCGACAGGGCACTAGGACTCATATTTTGGCTCAAAGCATATTTAAGGCATGTATATTATTACAACTTTGGGATTGCATGATGTTGGGGGCGTCTTTATTATAACCCGGAATACCTAAATCGCAGTACCCGGGTAAGTTTGAAGTGTTCTTTTGGCGTATTTTTGGCGTTTAGTAGACAGACTGCGTGTCCTCAGGAAACCCAGCACGATCCAGTTGAGAGCAAGGTTATATCTGAAAGTGGGAGTCCTTGACTTTCAAGCGATGATGTCACGTTTCTACGTAAATCTGCTCAAACAGTGTTGCACCACAAAGCGATTTCTCCCAAACATAGAGCTGATTATAGAGGTTATATGATCCCTGCCAAAGACACCAGGATGAGAACAGCTTCTATAAATACGGAAGCATCCAGAGAGCAGCTGAGATAAAGTATTTCATTGAGTAATGCACTGTGAAATAAAATCTAAAGGATTTTAATCTGATGGCAACAAGCCTATGTCTCCGCTAGTGTTTCTCCTCTACAAAGTTGATGTGCGCATCTTTGCACTGCAGTGTGCTGGCTTCTGAGCGCTCTGGTGCCGAGACTACAACTCCCAGAAAGCAGCAGCCTAAGCCGCTTAGGCTGGTCAAAGTAACGCAAACACGGGTAGTGTTCACATTTTACTTTTGAATGTATGTGTTGCTGATACCATTATAAGTTTAAGCGGATTTCTTTCTTTTTTAGATTAATCTGTTTGCAGTCAAATAAAATTGGGCACCAAACGTGGATGAATTAAAAGGGAAGAGTCCAGATGGTGCCACGAGGTTTAATTGTGGTGAAGATCAATAAATGTAGCCTAATCAATAAAGCAATGGAATTGTTAATCTAAGTAAATCAATAAAAAACAATTACAAAAGAAGTTACGTTTCCATTTATATAAGGGAGGATTAAGCGTCCACTTTCTTTAAATAATTGCACAACTAACTTTAAAGAGGCTTCTAAATTTTACTTCTCATATGTTCATATATTAGCTTGTTATCCTTCATCTCACGTTTCAGTTTTGTTCTTCTTCAAATCACAATTTCCATTTTGTGCGCAACTGCTTTGACTTCAAATATGTGAAATGGTGCCCCCTAAATAATATATTACCCTCCTGACAGGGCAGCAAGAGAGGCTCTGATTGGCCAGCCGGAAGAATTTATAAATGCACATTATTATCTTATGTTAAATTTCTTCAAATTAATGCTGAGGATGCCTTGTGTCTACTGGACGCATCTATTTATGTATATAAAAGAGAAAAAAAAAGCAACTGTTTGATACAAAATTTGACACTGTATATATTCTACAGTAATCCGCTTCCACGTGTTTGAACTGACTCTTCAGTGAACACATTTATTTAGTCTCAAATTATGTTTTTAATACTCAATCAAAACCTCGGAGTGCCTCAGCGGCCAGTCGCTAACTTACCATTGTCAGCCGGTTACTTCCGGGGCACCGGACCAGTAGGAAAGGGCCGGGCGACTCTTGATTCTTCATAGTCTTTGCTGACCGCGTGACCTTAATTGACATACAAATGAACTGGTGCACACTAGTTTGCAGATTAACAGTGCTAAAATATAGTTAGCAGTACAGCCAGTTAAAGTATACAAAAATTAATACAGAGGAAAAATCCTGTTAGGAGACTGATTCCGCTAATATGCTTTTACGCATGCGTCAACAAAAAAAAGGTCTTCGCAGCTCTGTATCAACGTTTCAAGAGTATCGGAAACTTATAAAAAATAAACTTACGCTTGCAGAACAAAGTATTTATTAAATATCTCAGTGAAATTCCATGACAGGCGCTCGGGAGAAAAAAAATAAATTGAGACTGTTTAGTCTCCCTGACGGGATTTCAGATGAGGCGACAGTAACCGGGAGGGAACCCTCTTGCTTAGCATCCCACCGTTTTGCTCTCACGCTCAGTGTAATTCATTATTATTAGAACATTGCCTTTGAAGGAGTCGGTATGTTGTTGGAGGGAACCAACAGTGTCACTTGCTATTGTTGTTGTGACTGTTTCCAGGAGTACTGAGTGCCGTGAAATGTGTCAGCTTTTTGAGAGGACTGTAATCAGCGCGGGCCGGACGCGTACCGGTGAGTGAGTGCGGTTTGTTGGGATAACGCTCCTAAAGAGGCTCAGCAAAAACACCCTGCACCGGTGCTGTACGGCTGCAAGGAAAGCTCTCAGACAGCTTCACAAAAACATATAAATGCTGTATATATGTAATATATCACCGAGTAGGGGCTGGTATACATTTATCCCACTGTTAACCGGCAGGTGAAGGAAAAATAACGGATTTCTTGTATCACGACAGCCGTTTTCCGGATGGAGTATCCCTGCGCGCAGTGGAGGAGATAGTCCAATGAATGTGCGTGTGCTGGGACACAAAGCGGCGGCGACATGGCAAACTGTCCAGACCCCTGGTAAGTTTATTGTGTGTTGTCAAACGCTCCCAGCAACATGTAACATACTGAATATTTGCAGCCTCCTTGCTGGTTGAAGTGTTCAGGCTCCTCACTGACTGACATAGCAGTCAATGCAGGAATAACAAAAACATTTTTTTCTGGTTCCATCTGATGGATGGGTCATATACTTTTTAGCAGAATGGTTTTATTACGCTTGTGAAGTTTAATAAGGACTGTAGTGCTTTTTCAACCATTCTCTGCTGGATCAGGATCTGCCACACCCACCCAGTTCCACCAGAGGTGCACCACAAAGGTCCTGTGGCCGCCTGCAGAATAAGGTGGAATAAATTGTTTTATTAATGTTAACAGGCTAACTTAAGGTTTGCCTTATTCAACTGCAGCATCCATGTCGTTTCCATACATAGCAGCATAATTTTAAAGTGAGCTATTTAGTGTAATGCTCACGGAAAAGTGGCCAGGAAGGTTTTTCTTTCGTCAGGAAACAGCACAGCTGTTGAAGGCTTTGAGAGATCAATGATCTTGGGTAGGACCGCAGTGAAGGGTTTACTTTTAAGGATATTAGCTTCATGTGAAGGTACGCAAGTTAATGTTCTTGATATCATATCGAAGAACTTTATAAAGACATAAAATGGCACTAATGGACCACTGCTAGATGGACACGGTGACGAGTCCATGTTCTCATGTTCCTTCCAAACTTAAACCTTGATCAATAGTGACTGTAAGCAGGACTCTTTTGTCTTGAGATCAAGTTTAACACCTTTCCTTCTCTGCTGTTCAACTGTAAAGAGTACTGTTGTGTCTGGTGCCGTATTGTGAATGTATTTTATATCCAGAGATAACACTGCTAGAGCTTAGTATAATTTATTAAAGAAAGAAGGAAAAGTTGTTGTAATTGTCTGTTGTTAAAAACTTCAAATCTGTATTTTTATCTGTATTTTCAAGGTTACCATGGGTGACAGTTCGTCATGAGTGCATTGGCCTGAGGTCCTACCGGGTCTCTCCATTCACATCTGTTCAAACATGTCAAACAGTTGCTGTTCGAGGAGACTAACCTCCCAGTGAGAGAACAACGACTGACTCACAATGGGAGAATGGTGAGTGTTTTTTTTTCTGTTTGTTGTTTTGTAACAGAACTGCAGGACGAATGCTGTGACACTCATGTAAACTGTTAACAGGGCCTTCATTGTTAGAAGTGCCGGGAGTTTCTCTCGTGGTGTAATTAGTTATTTCTGTTAGCAATTATTTGAGGTCTTCTAGTGTCATCGATCTTATGACTGATCTATCTATCTATCTATCTATCTATCTATCTATCTATCTATCTATCTATCTATCTATCTATCTATATATATATATATGTTTGTGTCTGTAATTCTTACAGTGAGAGTTATGCAGTGTAATCCTAAACACAGTATCAGCTCCACTGACTGCTGCCAAATGATCTCACTCATACTGCAGACAGCATGACTCGGCACCTCTTCATCACAGTATATCGAACAATACTAAAGTTACTGCATTCTTAGCACACAGAGGGAAAAAGGAATTCAAATAAAAGTGCTGTGTTAAACAAAAGCTTATTTAATTTTCCAGAGTTAGAAATAGCACACTGTATACGTTTTTAAGGACAGGATTATTAAATTGTATGCAAATATTTTTGTACAGTTATATAAATGAATGAATAAATGAATGAATGGCAGATAAATCTGCAGTGTGACTCTGGTGTGGTAGTTTGTGTTAGTTCACTGAGTGACTTATACTACTAACAGGAGTGCAGTTGGCCCCATGTCTTGGGCCTCAGCTGATGGAAAGCACCAGATGGTGGGCAGCACTTACCCCCCACCCCCACCCTGATTTCATACGCAGAAATTAGCTGCAAGCCACACCTACAAGTTACCACATACACTGCAGGGCCAGTTTAAAGTAAAAGTTATTAAGTCATGAATTCTGCTGTGCCTGGAGTTCTGTTACATGAAGAGTGTCTCAGGAAACAATAAAGAGAGTAATTTTCTTTGTGCCCTTCGGATGTAAGTCTATATTTGAAGTTGCATTGCTGTTTTCCTGATGCTATTAAATCTGCAGCAGTGTGATGGAAGAGGCACTGTGCCAGACACTGTACACTTTAAGGCATGCTGGCCTTGCTCTCGTTGAGTCTCTAGAGCAATCTTCATTGTAAATGCCTGGCCATGGATGCTCTCAAATAAAATTAAACCTTCAATCCAAGCAGCCAAATAGGAGATAGAAGACTTGGAACTATTGTAATAGCCACTATACATTGTTGAGACATAAAGTTTATTAGCATTAGTGATGAAGACAGTCTGCTTACACCTACATAATAGTTGTTATATACATTTATTAAACATTTATATATGGATTATAAATGCTAAATATGGTGGATTTGAGAGATGAGAAAAAAATATGTATTATTTAAAACCACTACAATTTTTCTTCACCTTTCCTCCAATAATAATGTTTAGTAAATCCACAAAGCCTCGTGTTCCTCTGTGAGTTGAGCTCCGTCACTGCATATTTGTTGTAAGAATTATATTGCTCCTAATTTATGTCACGAAAACAAATCAAAGTTCTTTATCCTTAAAATTTATCATGGTAATTGTGATGTGATGAAGACAGTGACTGAGAGGGCTCAGTTTGCCAGAGAGCGTGTTGCTGTGCAAAGACTACTGAGTGCAGTGGGCCACAGAGTCACCTTCAAGCAGCAGCAGAGACAGGCGTTGTACTGACTCTGGCTCCCTGCTGCATTGATTCTGAAACGCGTACCAGGAAAAGACTGTCTGTCAACTAATGTGCAATAATCCTGACCCTGAATGATTTAACAGTATCTGTGGTGAGAGATTGAAGACTAGAAGTCTGTTATTAAGTCTCATTAAGTTATATTTCTAGTTGTCTTTCAAGCTGTTTTATGAGTGCAGTGAGTAATAAAACCGTTTATAGATGAAGTTATTGAAACCCTTCAGAATATTCATGCAGTTATTGGCCTCTAAAACAATTTAAATTTGATTCACCAAGGAGCTTTGTAAGGATTTTTGTTTTCATGTCATCTGACCACACTTTTTTTTTGTTTTTAGTACAATGTGTTCAGCAATACGCTGAAACGCAAGCAAAGAGGACAT
>JAMQGT020005837.1:0-14692 GCA_024447675.2 Pterophyllum scalare
TGTCCCACTGCTGCTTCCTGCTGAAATCCACAATAAGTTCCTTTGTTTTGCTGATGTTCAGCTGGAGGTGGTTCTCCTGGTACCAGTCCCTCCAGGTAAGAGACTTACCTCTTGTAGGCTGCCTCGTTGTTGTGGGAGATTAGTCCCACAACAGCGGTGTCATCAGCAAACTTCACAATGATATTGGACTCTGTGGCCTCGCAGTCATGGGTGTAGAGCGAGTAGAGCAGAGCACTGAGCACAGAGCCCTGGGGGGGCCTGGTGTTGAGGGTGAGGGGAGATGAGGGCACGGTGAGGTGACCCACTCATACCACCTGTGGCCTGCCGGTCAGGAAGCCGTAAACCCACCTGCACAGGGATGAGTCCAGGCCCAGGTCCAACAGCTTAAGATACCAGTCTAGAGGGGACTGTGGTGTTTAATGCTGAGCTGTAATCTACAAGCGTCACTCTCACATAGTTTGCCTTACCAGTGTCCATGTAGGAAAGGGTCTTGAAGGTGAAGGAGGAAGGTTATGGTGTTGTTCGTGTGCAAATTGTAGTGGGTCGAGGGTGGTGGGCATTGAGAATGTTATGAATGTCTTGATGAGTCTCTCAAAACATTTCTTCACCACAGAGGCGAGTGCTATGGGCCTGAAGTCATTGGGACTGCTGGGGTGTAGTTTCTTTGGGACAGGGACTATAATGGACTTTTCAAAGCAGGTGGGAATCACGCACTGTTTCAGTGAGGCTGAATATCTCAGCGCAGGTCTTAAGGACAAGTCCACTAATATCGTCTGGTCCAGCTGCTTTTCTAGTGTTTACACTTAGAAACATCTTCCTGTCCCCATGCTTCGTCACAGTGATTGTCTCCTCCCCTTTTGCCTGGGAGTGCAGCGGGTTGTTGGCTTCCCAACTCAAAGCGCACAAAGAAGTTGTTCAGTTCATTAGCCAGAGAAGCATCAGCACTCACCCGGGGGTGGTGGGGTGTCATGCTTTGTAGTCCGTGATAGTGCGCAGTCCCTGCCACAGTCCCCTGGATTCAGACTGTTATTGTTGTTTCAGTCTGCAGCCATAGTGATTTTTAACCTCTGCTGTGATCTGAATTGATCTGCGGATGTTGTATGAGGCAGCCTTGTAGTGCTCCATGTACCTAGAGGCAAGCCCAGAGTTTCTGGCAGCAGTGCAGGACTTCAGGGCATCACGGACAGATTCCTTCACCCACGGCTTCTGGTTGGGAAATGTCCTGATGGTCCTAAGCGAACAACTCTTTCAATAAACCCCACAACCATTTCCATAAACTTTGATGTCTCTGCCCATGCTGCTGCAAAACATGTCCCAGTCACCTGAATCCTATGCACCCTGCAGAGCGGTTTTGGTTTGGTCAGTCCACCATGTCACTTCTCTCACAGCAGGGGTTCCTGCCTGAGCCTTTGTTTGTATTTAGGCATGAAAAAGACAGTGGTGTTATCTGACTTCCGGGGGGGGGGGGGGGGCAGCGATACTTTTACAACATGAGAGCCATCTGAAACAAACACACAGCATACATATTATAGCCTTATATATAGCCTTATATAACGCGACCGTTTTGTCCCATCAGAAAAAATCTAACGCTTTCTGAAAACTGAGAAACTGCACTTCACAGCATATAGGGTATTACTATGGTGTTATTACGGTAATTGTTGCCATAAGTCCGTGAACGGCGGCACTTTTGAAGCACACTGAGCTGATTATGACAAGTTCGGGGGTATAGGGTTATACTTAATGATAACCTTCATCCATTAAAACATTGTACGGGGACTTATGCATGATGATGATGATGATGATATTAAACTGGCATTAGCTGTTAGCTTGCCTCTATCTCATCCATTGTTGTTTGTGTTTTGACCCACATATGAATTACGTCAAGACACTTCGCATGGCTATATCGACTCCACCCACACTGTGGTGGTCCTCAATGGCAATGGAAACACAACATGACCTTGCCGAGTTGTATTGACTGAGTCGACCCGCACCGAGTCGTTCCGTATGGAAAAACGGCTCCAGTATCACCTTTCTCATGTTTTCACTGTTAAAGTCCCTGGTGATTTCCCAGACTCTCATTCTTTTCATGCAATGAACTCTGAAGAACTCCGCTGGCTGTACGGCCTGGTCAGCCATGTCTCAGTGAGACCGATGATATTACAGTGCCGTATGTCCCTCTGGAACTGTATCCTGGCCCCGAGTTTGTCCAGCTTGTTATTCAGTGACTGGACATTAGTCAGCAGGATCCTCTGCAGTGGTATTTGGTGTGCTCCATGCCTCAGCCTTTCTCTTACGCTGGCTGTTTTCCCTTGGGGCTTTGTATGTGACCTAGAAGGGCTGTGGCGTCCTTTGAATAGTGGTGGACAAGCAGAGGAAAACGGCTGTAGTGATGTTGGAATACCAAGTGACCGCAACATCATCAAGGAGCAACGTGAGAAGTTTGATAAATGCAGGGGGCTGAGAAGAGAGCTGGAAAGGATGGGGAAGGTCAAGGCAACAGTAATCCTCTTTGTAATCTGAACACTCAGTAGTGACCCCCAAACTGGGCGAGTGGCACTAACAGATTCCAGGAATGACATCCTGGAATGAACGAAAGCTGTGTACAGATTTTTGAACTAACAGACACAAAGTATACAGTGGTCTCAAGTTCAGTTGAAATGGGTGTACAGCCCCTTTACGCTTTTGTATCAGGGTACCCAATGGCTAGTGGAAAGTCTATCCACCCATTTTCTTAACTGCTGATCCACTTCATAGTTACTGGTGGGCTGGAGCTCAGGATGTAGAGCAGGTCACCTACCGATCAGAAGGTCGGTGGTTTGATTCCTGGCTGCTCCGGGCTGTATGCCGAAGTATCCTTGGGCAAGATACTGAACCCCAAGTTGCTCTCCGATACAAGTGTTGGGAGTATGAATGTGTGTGAATGTTAGACATTAAAAAGCACTTAGCTGAGATACACAAAGTGCTTGTGTGAATGGGTAAATGAAAAAAACGTGTTGTATAAGCGCTTTGAGTGCTCGGAGTAGAAAAGCACTATATAGAACTAGTCCATTTACTCACATTTACACACATCTGCCAATTTATACTCTCCAGTTAACCCACCTGCACGTCTTTGGATTGTGGGAGTAAGCTTTAGTGCCTGGAGAAAGCCCATACAGGCACAGGGAGAACATACAAAATCCACACTGACAGGACCCAGCAGATTGGTTGGCATATTAGAACCAGGATCTATCTTGCTGTTAGGAGACAGTGCTGCCACTGCACCGCTATGCTGACCAGTTTTATTGTCTCATTCATATAAATCAGTTCTTTAAAGTGGTCATAGTTTAAATGTTACTGGCTCAACATTGTTGGCCCTTTATCATGCACAGTAAATTATTGTAGCATGTAGTTATGTGGAGCAGTGTGCTAGGAAGCAGCTTCAACTTCACAGTAGCATCACAGCCATAAGTAGAAAATTAAGTAAATAATTCTGATGATGCACAGTAAACATTTAAATATACAAACAGCAATATGAATACATATAAAAAAATAACATTCAGCTCCTGAAATTGAATTGGGCTCCTACAGTGGGCTAATTAGTGAAGTTAATCACTGTAACTTGTCTAAAAACATTAGAGATTTAAATTGTTGGATAAGCTGCCTTTAAATGGTTTGTAATGCACATTGCCTTGAAATGCCTTATTAATCACAATCTTTTCCATGTCCATGAGCTTGTTAAACATTCTGCCATCTCTTTTCTCTGTCAGATCCATTGTGTTTGGATTGGGATGAATCTAAATACAATGATACATCAGTTTGAATGTTTGCTCACAACTAATATATCCTCCTCTTGCCCTGATTTTCTGAGTCATTGCATGTTGGGTTCCTCTCACAGGTACTTATCTAGTCTTAAAAATTTGCCTAAAATCACCTGTCTTTTGTCGACTGCCTGTTTCTCTTAACCCTTCATATTTCTTCCTGTGTGATTTCCTCCTCTACTTTGCCTGCCTTCCTTTATGGAGCAGAATAATGTATCGCACGTATAGGATGTGAGTATCAACTCCTCCTCTTCCCTCCTCTTTTCTGTGTGTGGCCATTGTAAGAAGTCCTCAATTTTTTAAATTTTTTTTGTTGTGCTTGTCGTTTGAGGTTAATGAACAGAAAAGGTGCATGAGGTATTTGGTTTTAGTCGTGCTTCTTTTCATGGCAGGGAAAGGATTGTTCTTATTTCCCACTGTCCCGTGATAGTAGCTAAAGCACCACACTAATGTTGAAAATGTCTAACTGTGTCTTCCTCTGTCATCACAGTGTTGTATAAGAATGAAATGAACCCATGCATTCCTGTCACCTAGAGATATTTGAGCAACTTTTAGGGGATTATGGTGTCAGACATTGGCTCTTCTTCTGAAGTAGCTTCTTCTGGCCCCATTTATTGGTTTGCATTGCAGTAGTTTACATTTCAAATTATCCTACTTAGGGGAAGTACTTTCCTAGAGGTCTGGATTGTTGGGGGTTGGGCTTGCACTAGCAAGCCTGATGGAGTAGACAACAAACAGATCTTACAAATATCATGATGAGACTGTCTGAAAAATTACTTTTAAGCTTTAAGTCTACTTTGCTGGTACTGCTTGCCTTTTTATACAGCTGTCGCATTTAGCTGTCCACATTTGCTAAGAAGTAAATCACAGACGGCAGCACAAATTGATTCCTACATGATGCATGTAGCTCACTTTTTATGGCATCGTTGTTGTATAGTTTTCTGTTAATCTCGTTTACCGTGCAGTAGGGCCTGTATTACGAAGCTGGATTCACCTACCCTGGCAGTCAGGATAGTGGTCACATGAAGCTGGTTATCAACTTGCTAAACCAGCATAAAAGTTAAACCAGCATTTCCTAGATCTAGGCACGAGCAGACTCATATGAAAGGGGTTGTGTTGGCAACATCTGATCAGTAACAGGAAACTATATTGGTAATATATGAAGTGGTTACACACATAATGCAGAATGAAAGCAACACAACTGCTGCAGATAAATCAGTGGTGAGAGAGTTAAGCACTGTATAGTAGTTCAGTGTAAAAAGTGCCGTATGAATATGTGCACTTTGGTCAGTAAAACTAGAAAAGAAATATTATATTAATAAAGATTGGCCTGTTTGAAAGCAGGAAGAAAAACCAGTAAAAATGCCAATTGTATGCGTTAACAGGCTTGTCAATATCACGACTATTAAAATACAGGATAATCCGATGAGTTATAATTGAATATTCCATTAAGTAAGTGGGAATGGCAGTTTACACATTTTACACAAACAGTGTGCTTAACACAGAAGATTAAAAACAAATACTTGTGCATTAAGGGAGTGAAAACAATCAAAACTTTACCAAAAAAAAAAAAAAACCTCTACACACAGCAATGTTCAAAAACATTTGTATCTTTTATTCATTCAGCTGCAGCTCTGATGGTGTTTTAATGGTCTGTGAACAAGTAAAGAATAAATACAAAAACAGAATTCAAATGTAAGCTTAGTCTACACCTACAAGTACAAATAGGTGTCCTAATTTCTACTGCTCAAAAATATTAAAGGGACACTTTTAAATCACATCAGATCTCAATGGGAAACATGTCTAATGGGTAATGTGTTAGGAACAAAAGAACGCCACATTGTTCAGGGATCTAGCCAGAAGAAATTCACAGCCCGGTATCTGAGCTTCACAAGACCGGGGGAGTCCCCTGGTTATTGGAGGAGCGTTGGCTAGTGCTAATACCCACACCTGCTTGCTAATTGTGGTATTAGTAAACACTTTTATTATCACACCAGTGAAATTCTTAGCTGGGTGCAGCACTGGATGATCAACCACCGGCTAGAACCCTGTTTTAATGGAAATTAAAATTATCAACCTAGAGGGCAGAATTCAAAGACACCCTGAAAATTTATGTGAAAAAGTATGCATCAGGCGAGTCCAGTTCCCAAAATTCCCAAAAAGCAACTCAAAATGGTACTCTGTAGTTTGTATGGCCCCCATGTGCTTGTATGAATGCCTGACAATGTCAGGGCATGCTCCTGATGAGACAGCAGATGGTTTTCTGGGGGATCTCCTCCCAAATCTGGCCCATGGAATCACTGAGCTCCTGTAGAGTCTGAGGTGCAACCATGTGGCATCAGATGGATTTAGGTTGGGTGAGCATGGAGGCCAGTTAGTGATATCAATTCCTTCATCTTCCAGGAACTGCCTGCATAATCTCACAACTTGAGGCCAGGCATTGTCTTGCACCAGGAGGAACCCACAACCCACTGCACATGTGCAGTGACAGTAGGTCTAAGGATTTCATCCCAGTACCTAATGGCAGTCAGGGTGCCATTGCTTAGCCTTTCGATGTCTGTGCATCCCTCCCAGGCCATCACTGACCCACCACCAAACCAGTTATGCTAAACTATGTTACAGGCAGCATAACATTCTCCTCGGCTTCTCCAGACCCTTTCACTTCTGTTACATGCTCTGGGTGAACCTGCTTTTATCTGTGGCGGGTGCCAATTCTGGTATTCTGTGGCAAATGCCAGTCGGGCTCCACAGTGCTGAGCAGTGGACACAGGGCCCACTAGAGGACATCAGGCCCTCGTGCCCATTGTTGCCCCGCTAGTGCACCTTATGCATGGGTTTCCTCCGGGTACTCCGATTTCTTCCTACAATCCAAAGACATGCAGTTACTGGATTTGGGCTTATTGGTCACTCTAAATTGCCCATAGGTGTGAATGTGAGTGTGAATGGTTGTCTGTCTCTCTGTGCTGGCACTGCAACAGGCTGGCGACCTGTACAGGGTGTACCCTGCCTCTCGCCCTGTGTCAGCTGGGATAGGCTCCAGCCCCCCTGCGACCCTGAAAATGATAAGCGGAACAGAATGGATGGATGGACAGGTTAACAACCTCCTCTTCTACTTGACTGACCAGATCAATATCCCACAAGTTTAATTGGCTTGATCCTATACTGTGTTCCTTTAATTTTTTTGGAGGAGTGTACATATTAATGCTTATAGAACAATAAAATTGTTGTAAAGTTGTTTGTGCCAACAGGAAAAACAAAATAAAAATAAGGAAATTTGCATCTAAAAGTCTGTATTTCTTACTGATGCTCGTAAGGGAAACAAAGATGTTAGATGCTATTAAACTTTAGCCCCTCCTTCTGTCTGCAGACAGAGGTCCATAGTGACCCTATTTCTCAGCAAATTGACTAGTCACTAGGTGGTCAGTTCATACCTGTTCTTTAATCTGGAAACTAACCTGCTCTGCAGCAGATTAGGTTCACTGTATAAGTTACCATGGTGATGTACTCTAGTAAGATGCGAACAATCTTTGTAGTACAGAAAACCCAGGGTTTACCCCAAAGTTACCTTGATAAGACAAAATCCTGCTTCGTAGTACAGGCCTCAGAGGAGCAGTTTATTTTAATGCACAATATGTCATGGCAGCCTACCTTTTCTAGACTTACAGGATCTTTGGTCTACTGTGAAAACAGAAAATTGGTTGAAAGAACCCTGTCATTTACTGAAAAGTTCATGCATGATTAGAAGTTCTGGGTACTTTGGGTGGAAACACAGCTTTAGCTGCTCATATACAACATATTAAAACAGCTTCTAGCTGATAGTGTAACTTCAGGCCAGCTGAATGCTTCTAACTCTTTCAAAGTCACTAATACCCAACACGGTGTCCCTTTGTTCCTCATTCTGGCCACAACACAAATGCTTTCTCTGTCTTCTATGAGTGGTGGTTATTGTCTTTTAAAGCTGATTTAAAGGCTTGTCACTACAATGGTATTAAAAGTAAAGAAAATTTTGTGCAAATTGCTCAGGCTATGCTGCAGAAATAACTTGACATAGTTGTATTGCTTTCGTCAGACTGTTGTTTGTCATTAATGTAATGAGCAGTAGCACCTCATGATTTTTATTAGAATATAGTTTTAATGTTTGAGTATTCTAATTTTAATAAATCTCAAACTCATTAAAATTGATTAATGTTGGCTTTAAAGCGTGTGTGTCGTATACAGGATAAATTGTAGTATCTTATCTTTTTTCTCCACTTCCTATTTTCCAATCGCTCCCTCCATCCAGCCAAGCACGTCAGAATCCACAGCACAGTGAGTCCTTGCATCCGTCCATCCCCAAGGAGTTCCAGTTAGACCTGGACATGATCGAGATGGACCAGGGTAGAGTGTGTGAGTTGCCGGACCTTGTCCAACACAAGCTTGACGAGCTGCTGGAGCCCATCATGATACCTGAACCCAAGTAAACAACCTTAGTCCTGTCAATCAAACGCACACAAGCAGCACAGAAATAGAAGGGAACATTTGTTGGAATTTAATACTGTTTTGCAATTTTGTGTTCAAAGGATACGATCTGTCTCACCGCACTTTGATGAACTGCATAATAGCACCGCTTCCACCATCAACTTTGTCATCTCTCAGGTGGCGAGCGGTGACATAAACACCAGCATCCAGGCACTGGCACAGGTACAAACACACTGATTAGACAGAAGGCATTTTCACATGATTTAGTCAATTGGCAACCAGTACTTAACCTTTATTTTACAAGGAAAATCCCATTGAGATTTAAAATATCTTTTTACAAGGGAGTCCTGGCCAAGGTGTGTGTTGTTGGTGGTTTTTGTTTTGTTTTGATTTTTTTTAAAAAAATTTTTCCTTCTTTTGTTTCTTTTTTTCCCGTCACCTTTTCAGGAATGGGAGGGGAGTCAGTCACGTGTCTTGACTCAGTAGTGATTAAAACAAAACAGAATAATTATTTGAAAACTTGGAGCCTCACCTCATGTTTCAGAAAATGTTAAAGCATCACCTGGTTCCTGATTTTTTGCTAAAACAAAGACACAATCATAAATGTGTGTATAAAGTACACAATGGTGCATAAAAATTCAGAATGCAAGACAGTACCTCTGAACTGATGCACATTGTGTCCATAAATGCTTAAATGAAACTTGTATCCATGCCTTGGACCATTTTCATACATTTATATGTAAACGTATCCAAAGTACTTTATTTTCATCTGCAGATTGACGAGGTGCTGCGGCAGGAGGACAAAGCAGAAGTCATGTCAGGACACATCGATCAGTTTCTCATTGCTACCATCATGCAGCTGAGGCTCATCAACAGCACACACATGGCGGACGACCGGGTGGATAAAAAGGACATCATCAAGCTGTACAGCTGCATCATAGGAAACATGCTGTCTGTGAGTCATGCTGACACAATAATCACACATTAGGTTGATTTGAGAGGAGGACACTAATGTTTTAATGGACCACTTCTCATCCCTTTCTGTCAGCTGTTCTCTATGGAGACCCTGGCCAGAGAGGCATCTATGGGTGTGCTGAAGGACCTGATGCATGGTCTGATAACACTGATGCTGGACAGCAGGGTGGAGGATATAGAAGATGGAACGCAGGTCATTAGGTCTGTCAACCTGCTTGTAATCAGAGTCCTGGAGAAGTCTGACCAGACCAACATGATCAGGTTGGTAAGAAGAAACTGTTCACTGTGGTAACATCTCTTTTTGTGTTCGGGTATATGTATGGTAAATGGACTAGTTTTTATACAGCACTTTTCTACTCTACTTTGAGCACTCAAAGCTCTTTATACAACACATTCACCCATTCACTCACACATTCATACAAGCACTTTTTTCTACATCTAAGTGTTTTCTATCTTGCATGAATGCATTAGGAGCAACTTGGGGTTCAATGTCTTGCCCAAGGATACTTTGGCATGCAGACTGAAGCGGCCAGGGATTGAACTTTTCAATTTTGCACAAATCTATGATGGGAAAATGCATGTCAGCTTTTAAGTTGAGAGGGGTATACTGTGAAGCAAGATTAATAGGTTAGAGCTATATGGTTTAATGTTGAGTTTTGCTTTAATAAGTTGACTGAATTACCATGAAAACACACACAACCTGGCCGGGACAGGTTATGTTCAGTATTTTGGTTTACAGTCTGCTGGAAGCCCACAATCTCACTGATTTATTTTATTTACAGCAAGTTTTAAGTGTGAGATGGAGTCTCCGCTGTAGGAATACATTTGACGTGCTATATTGCCAAAGTATTCACTCATACATCCAAATAATTGAATTCATGCATTCCATTCACTTTCATGGCCACAGGTGTGTAACAGGGCTCTAGCCAGAAAAATTTCACAGACCAGCACAAATGACTGCTTGCTGGTGCTAATTTAATCGTGACACAACAAACGCATCACTTCCTGTGTGGATTCGTTTTTTGTTTTGTTTTTCTCCTGGGTCTGTTGAATGTTTTCTCACTGCATACTAAATTTTGTTTTCACCAACCTGTTGGTTTATCTTTCTCTTCTTTTTTTTCTTCTTTCTTTTCTTTTGTTCTGTGACAAAGTATAACTACATAAAGACTTATGATCAGTCCAGACTTGTGTATACAGCCTATTAAGTTGATTTCTTTCATTTCTACCTCTTGGTAGTGCTCTGCTGGTGTTGCTTCAGGATACACTGGTCTCGACAGCCGGTTCCCCCATGGTCTCCGAGCTGGTCATGAAAGTAAGGAAACCTAACATCAATGCAAAATCTGCTGTCCACTGTAGAGGCTTATATTGGACCTCTAAGTTATCTATATTTGTTTTTATTCAGTGTTTGTGGAGGGTCATCCGCTTTCTCCCAGAGACCATCAACAACATCAACCTGGATCGAATCCTGCTGGACGTCCACAACTTCATGAAGGTTTTCCCCAAAGAGAAACTGAAGCAGCTCAAGAGTGATGTCCCACACAGAACCCTCAAGACACTGTTACACACACTGTGCAAGCTCACTGGGGCCAAGGTAACTCACACAGTAGTGCAGTGCTTAGCACTTATCCCTCACAGCAAGAAAGCTCCTGGTTTGAACCTCTTGGTTGGCTCAGTCTTCCTGTGGCATTTGCATGTTCTCTCTCTGTCCGGTGGGGTTCTTCTAAGCACGTTTGTGAATTATACCACGGAGTCAGGCACTTCTGATTTGAGGCTTTACCTTTTCAGAGGAGCCACAGTATCCAAAGTCGTACACAGTGAGGAGGTAAAACTAATGACAAGATAATCTACCTCAGTGGAAGCAGAGTTCAGTTTCTATGCCATATGTCAGGACAAGATCCAGAGTATGATTAAAGTGGTGGGTGGGCTCCTTTACATTTTGAGAGAATCCAATTGAATCTAATAATAGGTTAAAGGCAGTGTTGAGGCTGTCATTTTCAGCATCTACATGGATATTAAAATCACCCACTATAATTATTGTATCTGAACTGAGCTCTAAATCAGAACAGAAACCGAGTAAGGACCAGGTGGACAATAGATAATAACAAATCATTTTCCAATTATGGTGGACAAGGCTAAGAGTCAGAGTTTTAAATGAATTAAATTTCTGTCTGAGCCTTTGATTAATTAATAAGCTGGAGTGGAAGATTGCTGTTAATCCTCCTCGACCTGTGAGTCAGGCATTCTGGCAGTTAGTTTAAATGAATCAACACTCCCAATTCACACTAACACAATCATCCTACTGCAACCAGGTTTCTGTGAGGCAGAATAAATCGATATGTTGATCAATTATCAAATTTTTTGTATAATTTTAATATAATCAATATTAACACTCTGTACATTACAAACAGGCAAATTTCTATCGCATTAAATGCTCATTTGCAACCAAATCGATACTAATAGTCATGCATAAGTTCAACAACTTCACACAGTACCACTACAGGCACACAGTTTCTATCCTCAATAGCAGCTAAAGGAAAGGTCAGTAAAGTTCTCGTTTCAACACTGAAGTATTAAATATTAATTATAAATGTTAACTTGGATGGTGTACACATTATTGTTTGCCGCATAACTATTAGCAGTTACTTGATAACCACAAACCTAGCCTCAGGAGTCACAAGCTAGTATGCTAGTCCCAAGCCCAGAAAATTTAGGTGGGTTGCATCAGCAGGCACATTCAGCGTAAAATCTTTGCCAAAAAAACATCCAGATCCATCTTCTGTGGAAGCCCCTATGAAAATTAGGGAGCAGCCGAAGGTACCTTTTCCAATAGCCACATTAACCATATATTAAGTGATCATCAAGATAGCAGCTATGGATAATATGATATTATTAACATTAATATGGGAGCTAAGCAGCAAACGTTATCAGTCCTGCCAATTTATAACATAATAAATGGTATTAATTTAACAGGATAATTATTTGTAACAGGATAATTACAAGAATTTGTGTCTTAAAAACTCTTAAAGTTCCAGATTGAAGCTGAGAAAAGTGTGGCATCAACTAGACAGAAAAAGTGTCAGCCTACTTTAACAACTCTGTTTGATCTGGAAGGAAAATATAGACACAAGTTACTAGAAGCACTTCACTACCTAAATCCTTTTAGGTAGTGAAGTGCTACCTACTCCCTGCGAGTCTGGTGCGCTGCCCCTAGCTCTCTGGGGCAGAGTGGGCACCTGTTGCTCTGTGCGGTGGTGGCAGTGGGTGTGGGGGGTATTGGGTGGGCGTCCTTTATTGGTGACTCTATATTGACTTGTACTGATTTGTATTGATGATGATCAGATCCTTGACCACCTGTCGATGATTGAGAATCGTAACGACTCTGAGTTGGAGGCCCATCTGAGGCGGGTAGTCAAACACTCTGGAAACCTGGCGGGATTTAAGAGTGACCGAAGTAATGAGAAGAGTGGGCCGCGCACAGTGAGTAACGCACACCGAATACACAACCATTTTATAAACTGAGAATTTTCATCAGAGGTGTGTGTTTTGTGTTTGATGGAATGCTGATGTGTACTTTGAAAAGAATTTTGTTTGTGTGTGTGTGTAGTTATGGGTATAAGGGTGTAAAGCATTTAAAACCGTCAATAGCTACTGAATTCATGTCACTTATCAGAGTTTAATGGGTTGTGTAATCCTGATGTTTCATTTGCAGGATGATCGGATGTCAAAGGCAAAGGTCAGCGACATTCTGTCTGAAATCTTCAAGAAGATTGGCTCCAAGGAGAACACTAAAGAGGTCAACATCACTCCTGCTTGAAATTCCATTCCTGTAGCTGCTTGCTGCTTTTCAAAATTCATTCCACTTTAATTAAGTTTTAAGTTGAATTAAGTGAAGCTAGTTTTATTATAATTTAGGGCCTGGACAGCATATTGAAATTTGAGCACTGTTCTTCTCAGGGTTTGACAGAGTTGTATGAGTATAAACAGAAGTACTCGGATGCAGACCTGGAGCCGTTCCTCAAAAACACATCACAATTCTTCCAGAGCTATGTGGAGCGAGGCCTTCGCATGATTGAGTCTGAGAGAGAGGGGAAAACTGGAATCCATACCTCAGCAGGTACAGCTGTATGCTGCCGTGGCGCTCTTTGGTCATAGTCAATCAGCAGTGTGCAATAATGTGTATGTGTTTCTCTGCAGTGATTCCTCAGCATGGTGTGGAGTCCAGTCTGAGCAGCAACAGTGAGGAGCTGAAACCAGCTGTTTACTATGAAAGACTGAAGATCCTCAGACAGAGACAAGGCCTGGAAAACACTTCCAGGGTTAGTTGATATTATTCATTCAACTCTTTCAGTGTGATACATACTGTAGAGCTGCATGACTATCTGTGTGGTGCTGCTTTCTTTCTTTTCTCTCCCAGTCTCTCTCTCCAGGTGTCCCTCATTTTGCACCTGGGTTTACTCAGCAGTTAGGCCCCAAACATTATAAAAGCCTTTGCCGTCTCTTTGTGTTGACTTTCTTTGTGGGGGGTTTTTTTCCCGTTTTTCTCTGTTTAGCTCTTTTTTAATTAAGATTAACCTTAACTGCCTTTTTGGTCTTTTTCCCAGGTTTATTGTTGCTCCCCACATAACCCCCAGACATTGCATTATCATGGGAATGTAACAGTGTCAGCTTCAGCTGCTTGTCAAAGCCTTAGCAGTATAATTCTAGGATAAGTGCTGCTTCTTAGTGGGTATAACAGAAGCCAAACATGCCTTTTCACCCTCTGTCTCCTCCACCAGCAGCAGGGTGTCGGAGGAAGTGAGGAGCGAGCCTCAGCAGCGACCCACCATCTCCTCCCTGCTGTCCTCGAAGCCATCGGTGGCATCGTCCACCGACATGCTCCAAAGCAAGCTGTCACAGCTCAAAGAGTCGCGGGAGCTGTACCAGCAAGAGCACAACATGCACTCCCCGACACATGCACACACCCGCTCAGCTTTACCAGCAGCCAACCTGGATGACCTGAAGAAGCGCCTGGAGAGGATAAAGAGCAAACGGCAGTGAAGCAGGAGCACCGCCTCATCTCATCCATTAATCCTGTGGAGTGCAGCTGGTAGTAAGAAATGCAGCAACCACCTTTTTAACTCATGCTGTCTTTATATTTATGTTCTGTGGAGGGAAAGAAAAAGGACACCGGAGCCCACCTCACTCCAGACTCCACCCACTGTGCCTATATGTTGTTAGAAATATAACACACCCTGTAGGACCAGAAACCATCCAGGTGTTTTTAGCTACAGACAGTGAGTCATTGTTCATCAGAGTGAAAAACTGAAGAGTCCTAGAACAAACTGAGGGTGGTGGTGGTATTGGTATTGTCATTCTTGTTCTCATTGCTAGAACATCAGGATCACGGCATTTGTTCTCTTAAAGCCTTCTCTTTGCCCTCTCTGTACACTCTTCACTGTATTATGATACTCCCTAGCAATACA
>JAMQGT020005838.1:0-11312 GCA_024447675.2 Pterophyllum scalare
AAGAGTTTATTCACCAGTAGTTGCTTGAAGTTGGTGAATGTTATTGACTTTTGATAGTGTTTGGTCGCTATGTTACTGCAAATCTCTTTCTGTTTGGATGCAGCGTAAGCTTTCCATTGCTTGAGCCACTATTACATCATTTAAAAAGAAAAAGGATGCTTTTTCAGTCTGTTTTTTATCACCTGCATTCTTTGCTGCATCTTTATATTAGGACACTTTGGTATCTTAACTGAAACTCTCAGTTACAGCTGAGTATAGCCCATAGTTTCACATAAGACATAAAATGTGCATCTGAGTCTAAATGAATTGCTTGGATTTATGACATAAGGTGACATGAGTACCATACCTGTACGAGTTTATGTTCTGGCATGAAGAATTTAGTAATTATTGTATGGTATTTACCTTACAGTATAAAGCACCTTGAGGTGACTGCTTTGTGATTTGGTGCTATAATAGTAAAATTGAATTTATTTATTCATTTATTTTCTTCCACTTACCCAGTTCAGGGTTGCAGTGGGGCTGGAACCTGTCCCAGCTGTCATAGGGCCAGAGGCAGGGTACTGGACAGTTTGCCAGTCGCGGGGCTAACACATAGAGGCAGACAACCATTCACACTGACATTCACACCCACGGCCAATCTAGAAACTTCAGTTAAATGAACAAGCATGCCTTAGTGCTGTGAGAGGAGCACAGAAAAGCCCCAGCCTCTATGCTGTGTTTATATATGTGAAAGAAAATATACTCACACATGTAGTATATATGTGATTTTCCTTCAGAATTTGATATTGAACACTGCATTTCTTGCTGCTACCAACTGTTAAATTGTGTAGGTAATAGACCACCACATGTCTCAAGTGGTATACAGGGAGCTGCCTGCTGTGATAGTGCAGCTTCACCAATAAAGATTCGAGTCTCAAATATTTCCATAGCTTGAAACTTGGTTTATTGGCATATTTATTTTTGAAGATAGCAGTTTAATAGCACAGACTGCAGCTTCCCTGCACTTAGAAGCTTGACATTGAGCCCTGAAAGGAAATTAAGCATAGGAAACACAAAAAAGTGAGGATCACACATTATGCTACACATGGCTATGGCACAGTGTACTGGGATTTATACCGACTTTTTTGTAGTACATCATGAATAAAAATGTTTAAATAAGACACGTGGACATATATGGTAAATGAAGTAAACCAAATTCAGTGCCAGTATCAGGAGAGTCAGGTAGAAAAGAGACATTTTTTGAAGTACGTGACTAGTCAGCTAGATGGGTAAACTCAATGCCCTTGCTAGTCTACCAGAAATGCTAGTTGGTTGAACAAATTATTCATATTCACAACTCAAAGATGTTATATAGCCCCCTGCCCTTGGCTGGGGGGCGACTCTGGCAGACAGCAGCACCACTATCTCTCTCTCCCTCCATCTCAGCCATGCTAACCCAAAGAACAGCTTAATGCATGTTGTGCCATTAATAAGTTGGCACATAACCACTTGAGCAAAGCAGTGCTTAACCTTATCCTACACATGCGCCTCCATTTTAACCTGCAAGCAAACTGCTAAGATTAGGCATACTCTATACATAAATCTGGCACCATGTTACCACTATGACTCATTTCAGCTGTATTTGAAAAAAACGATTTAATTATTAAAGAATGTGGTCTAATGGTTTTACATGGCTCTTAAATACACATAGACAGCATTCATACAGACAATGTTTAACCTCATTCATTAGCATGAGCTCAGTCTGATTTTTACACTAGTCTTTTTTTCCCCCCTCCCATTTAATTGAGTAATAAATGATGCTAGCAACAGCCATTATTGCTATAGTTACAAAGAGCTGAAACAAGAGAGATGATGCATTCATTGTGGTTGCCATCATTAATAGTATTATGGATGTTTACACAGGGGTGAAAAAGGTTAAAAAAAATGTTTAATGTCAGAAACTCCACTTTGCCGTGTGGCTGTTAGGGCCCCAAACGTGTTACGAAACAAGCTCCCATTGCTCAGTGAATGGCACCGTAATCATTCTGACAGGACTTTGAGATAGGACAGGAAAAGAGAGAGAGGTGCAAATCTGAGGAAGATAATCAGCAAATGGGAGATAAACTCTTTGCTGCGGCCCTTTAATTTCTCGCTCAGTCTGAGACTGGTAATTGGTGCGTAGTTTTTATCCTTGATGAAATGTCACAAAAAGAGAAATATTTAATATTTTATTTTTTAAATGCACTCTCAGACTAAAATGAGAGCATGCAGTCTTCTGCCCAGTTTCTCATCCCCCGGTAAGGAGAATCTTATAACATGATTGCAAATTTCTAGAGACTAAAAGGTTCCACACTCTAAAAGTAATGTTTGTCAGAATGTATTCAGTATGCCGTGCTGTATATTAGCCGTTAAATCCCACTTGCCCTAAGTTCATATATATAGTTTCTGCAAACGGAGTGTTGGAGGGTGTGATGGTGATGACGATCTCTGCCTGGTCACTGATAAAGCCGTCAGATCTCTTTATGAAAGGCCTTCTCGATTTCCTTTGCTCGCCCAGCATACCTACCCATAAATAACCATGTACACATCCTTCACGCTTCTCCTGAACTGATGACCTCAGAACTAGGGTGCAGTACCATCCGTTTGCCAACATGGAGATTGTTTTTCAGCCCTTGAAATTTTACCCTGCAAGATCAATGTTGCAGCTGGCCTGAGAGATCCCACAGAGGACTAGATGGGGGGTGAGGTCAGGGTTTTCGCCCAGGCTCTCTGTAGGATGTTTAGGGTAAGATCGGGCACTCTGGAATCAGTCTTTTCACTGACAGCTGAGGTTTAGACCAGGTGGTCTGGCTGATATTCTTAGATCCTTTAACCAACTGGCTTTCAACCTCTGATGAAACTTTCAACTACTCGGATAACCTCTTACCTTGACCTCTTACTTTGATAAGTTTCCCTTGGACTGGTTAATTCCTAAACTGCAACATTTTCATAGTCCCCTCTATATCTCATTAACTAATCTGTTTATTCAGAGGAGATGAAATTGTGTTTTTTACTAGGCTATTTAACAGGCCCACCCCACATTCATCCAGTTCCTCATTGTTCTTTTATACTCTGGCGCACATTGTTTTTTAAAAAAAAAATTTTTATTATTATTTTATTTTGCCTGTTCAAAATTAGATGGCTCCAGAGTGATTTTATGCTTTCAGCTTAGTAATGGTATTATGCAAAATACCATTACCCTCAAAAGGACACTCCAATGTGTGGAAGCAGGTCAAGCGTTTATTTTAAAAAGGGGTTATCTGTGGAGTTGTAAAAAAACCAACACAAACAGTGATGTCTTCCTTACGCTTAGCTTTGAGAGCCATTTAGCAGAGAGGGAGACATTTTAGCTGGAATGATGGTGAGCAAAGGTTTCCTGCAACTAATGGTCATTGTTAGTTTTGTTTAAGAAGCACACTAGAGTGAGACATCTAGAGCTCCCATACAATATTTTTCTTTCTTTTTTCACTCCCTTCCCTTTTCTCAGTCTCGCACTCTCAGCTTGTAAAGGTGCTGTTGAGATTCTGGTGAATATGGCATAATGGAAGCTCTTTGTTTGCTCAGGTGCTGATCCTTCACAATGGGCGGATAATGGAAGAACACTTTAGAGACAGATGTTCCCTCTTCATCACACTCATCAGTGTGACCCTCTTGGAAAGGAAAGGGAGGGAAACGAAGGGGGGAAAAAAAATCATATTAGACATCTATGCTGTCCTCTATCCTTTTTGCACTAAAATTAGCTGTTTCCATGTGGAAAGCTTGATCGGACATAGCTGTTTGTATGTTCTGAAGTACCAGAGGACCTTAGAAAGACAAGACTGCCTGTTAATCATGTTGACCCCCCCCCCCAACAATTTGCTAAATTCAGTTCAGCTGTGGAACAGCAAATGAAAGGTAACGCGTCAGCTCAGTGGCTGTTCATTAAAAAAAAGCATAGGCATAAACAGGAAAAGCAAACAGACGTATTTTTAGGTTGCTGCATGTCACACTTTTCCAGAGTGTTTATTAGTTATGGGTCACCTTGAAGGTTGAGGAGTGGATGGAGGGCAATCAATAGCAAAGCCAATAAGGAAGCAAGTGGCTAAGGTTAAGAGAGTAATCCTTGATGGTAAAGCAGGAAATCTATAAAAAGAATGATTTCTCCACTCCTGCAGGGCAGGAGATGCTGTTTATTAGAACAAGGTTGAGGCCGCAAACACTGGGTAACACTGGCTAATACTGACTTACTATCTGTATATGTATAACTCTCCATTCATCCAGCCATCCATTCTAATCGAAATGCAATCAAGTCTTTAAAAACCTGTTCATCATTGTAGAATACTATTTTTTAGAATTTTTTTCTTTTAATTGTATTGAGATTTGTGTCATATATTAAATTTTAAGTAATTAGGTTCAGTCTCCAGTTATTCAGAATATTCTTCCAGAAAAGTTGTTAAATCTGGCAGCTGTAGGTAACTCTAGGTAACTCCCTATCTAACTTTGGTACTACAGGTAAATGGTAACACTTGTGTTTACATCTTGTGCATGAACCTTTAATAATAAATTAAGCAGCAAACACGTATGCATTTTCACCTCAAAATTTACAGGAAGCAATACAAAAAAGAATGCACTAAGTTTTTCTTAATCTCTCACAGAGGTTTTAATCGTAATTAACATATGAAACTGGAGAGAACTTATGCTGCTTGTGTCATCACAGCAGACAGACATGAACATACGAATGGACTGACTACACCTTTGTGTTTCTTGATAGGTCTCCTGATGCCAAGTATCCCCAAATTTTTCTATTTTACAGACAGAACTCAAAAACTTTTATGCCTTTTATAATTAGCCACTGTATATTTAGAAATTAATAAATGAATGTTAACTAATGAGTATGAAAAATCTACAATTTACCCCACGTTTAAACAGTTGTATAGTGTAGCTATTTTTTCAATGCTTAATTTATTCAAACTCTTTTCAGCTGATGACGGATAAAGTGCTGCAGTAAAACTATATTTGCATTCATAATATGGGTTTTGACTCACAGTTATGTTGCCATGATAAATATTTCTTTTTCACAGAGCACATTGCTCATTTTTTTGCTGCCATTTTCCCAGCTAGTTGAGGAAAATGAAGTGCAGCCTTACAGATACAATGCTGCTCGTCTAACCTTGAGACAGCTGCCTGCCATGCTCGAAAATGCGCACTCTACTACTTTTAAGCCCCTAATAAATCTTGGGTGATAGAGTTTATGAGCTCACTGTTTGTGGCAGCGTAAGTACATGTTTTACTGAAATATAGCAGCTTTTGGCTTTACCTTTGTAGCTAAGTGGTGATGTGTCATACAAAAACAACTCTGAAATGTCTTGCCCAAAAGCAAGGTGTATTCTTTATTTATAGCAGGGTTGTTATACTAGGTTTAATTGAGCAGCAAGAGTGAGATGCTAATGTTTTTTTCAGCAGCATATGTTAAGTGTCTCAGTATTTGAAGTCTGACCTGTCAGTGAAAGTAACAGGGTAGCAATTTCCTCGGTAAATAATTAACATTGCAATTCTGCCTTCCACTGTACTCGATGCATATTGATACAGGCAATTTGTTCCCTCATCTAAGCATCCAGGTTCCTTCTGTTGGAGAAACACATGGCGTACTCTATATCCATAATGGCCACAGCAACAGCTTGTTAGGGTAATCGCTGAGCCAGTTTTTCTTCTGCTATTATGTGCAGACTATCTGTGACAAGCACTCGCTGCAGATCTCATTATTTTAAAACGTTTCACTGTATATTTTCCGGCCACTATTAATGTGGAATAGCCACAGGATGACCATTGAGATGGACAGCGACATGAGTCACTCCAGCTTGCGTCCGGTCAAATAATCAAAACACTACAAAGAATGCCATATCGACACATTCACACAAGAAGCAGGGCAGAAGTCTTGATGTCAGAAGTGACACATTTTGTTTGATATGGATGTGTACATATTTGAATTTGTGGCTACAGTGGCAGTCTGAGAATTAGCCGTGACATTGACATATTGTGTAACTGAAAGAAATCATGAGATAGTACCATCACGCCAGCATCGATTTCACTTCTTAGAATAGTAATCAACAACTTTGAAATCAAGTGCAGCACCAAAGAAATTCTTTTGTCATTGTCAAAGGAGGCTGACATTTTCCAGATGAGCTTTGTCCCTCTGTCAGAAAAAAAAAATGCTGCCTTTCTCGCCAGTTGTATGTGTTTTCCATTTTACTCCTAGTGTAGTGTTTTGTTCAGTGAGTTGAGTGGCTAGTCTGTAGCTGACTGTCAGCTCGTGTCAGTCGCAGCATCAGTAAAAGGCTGGGTGTCTTTTCGTGCCCGAGTCAGCTCACTGTCTGTGATGGTTGCTTCCACTTCACAAAGCCTAAGCTCTCAAACATGCCATTAGCACCTGCTAAGTCAAGATGAAACTTTTTTAAGACAGTCTGACTTTGTGCATGCATATAAAGGCAATTGGCTGGGACATAGAAGATAACTGATTTAAGTTTAACTCTTACTGATCAGCAAAGCCATTGGAATGAAATAAGAAACCCTAAAAATATAAGGTGTTGTTTTAATCATGGGCTGTGTATTAATAATGGATGGGACACCATAGCTCATTGGCCAGTGACTTGTGATTGGCAAGTTGTAAGCTAATGAGCATACCCTGCAGAATAGTCCTTTCTGACTCTAATAAAGACCATAACTTACAGAACAAACTTCATGTCTTATTCAGTTTGACCTGAATATAAGCAACTGAGTTTATGAAGTCATTAGAAAAAAAAGCATTTACTGAAGTCACAAAGCAAGGGCGCCAAGGATCATTTTCCCTTGTCTTCTATACAATCGCAATCGTCTTCTTGTAACCAGAGGAGGTGCCACCTGCTAGCCAATAGAAAGAATGCATTTGCCAAAAAAAGGAAGAAAAAAAAAGAGAATGCGTTTGCTTCACCTTTCCGACAGAAAGGTATGTCCATCTTCTATGTCCAGTCTATGTTTTGATGACAGCCTTAAGTAGCTATAAGTGGAATTGCAGTTTTTGCGACTCTTCAGTGGTTTTACTTTTCGTCACCAGGGGCTGATACTTCCTTTTAATGTAATTGTAATGCTGTTGAGTCTATTTTGGACTGGCTATTGAGCAACACTATTGGAATGCTTGTTCAAACTGTGCGTGTTTGTCACACTGGAGGGATAAGGGATGGTTCAAAGAACTTCATATTCGACACAGTGCTGAATTAGGTCCCCAACACTGTACCAGCTGAGTGTGTGGTACATTGGATGAAGACCAACAAAGAACAGATAGGCAGACTCACACGTATAGCGATTACCTCCTCCTCTGATGAATTGATAACTTCTTATCTGATGACAGTCAGATAATGTGATGTGCTCTCATTATATAACAGAACGGCAGGTAAGTGTTTTCCATTACAACATTGTTAATAATATGCTTATCATCATGAAGCCTTGCCCTACTTGTCCAGCTTATGTGAATGAAGACTTCTGTTTGTGGGGACTGGAACGTTTTGTGTCTTAGGCTGCAATCCTCTAAGTTTGTCAGCATGCTCATCAGTCATGTTTCAGTTGTTACAGCAAATTTTCAGTTTTTATTGAAAAAATGCTTGCCAGATGCTAGCAGTCTTTTGACACATGATTTCAAATGATGTTAAATGGACTCATAGGATGATGTGTCCAGGGGTCAAGCAGGGTTGTCCTCATCAACCTTTGACACCAGGGTCTCTCATAAGGTTGTGCTCCAGGCACAGCTCCATTGGTAAGGGTCACTGAAAGGGTCATCCTCTCTCTCTTTAGTTCTATCCAATTAAAGCATCAGCAGCTGAATCAGTGCCTGGTGTTCACTGGAACATTAATTGTGCTCATTGATTGGCATGTAGTTCAACTAAGCGTCCTCTGAGCGCCACACAATGACACGGTTGTTTCTCATCTCAGCCGACAGTCGTTCTGTTGTCAGCAGTCACGTAAAGACTTGTAACATGGGTACTGCGCACTAAATCAGGTGGGCGTCCAAACACATGAGAACACAGTCAGCTTCACTGTGGGCCTTCAGCTTACTGTTAGATCCTATACTCTAGCTGTGAGACTTACTTCATTGCAGGCGAGGGGTTGTCTGACATTACTGTGGCGTGATTGCCAATCATCCACTCAATTTACAGGAAGGCACAACCTGTTATTTGTACCTTACAATGGAGACACATTTTTTTCCCAGCTGGAAACATAATCAGTATTTCTGTGTGTGTGTGTGTGTGTGAGATCGATTTTTATTTCCCCTTGAAAAATCTGAAATGCTGACTGACTGACTGACTGACTACTGACTGACTGACCATTTTTTTATGTACAATCATTTATGGTCATTTAAATGGTCAATACAATGTATGTATTAAATAGTTTAATAGTCATATTGCTAAGATGGTTGTACTAACTTTACCAAAAAAGATGAATGGTCTACTGCAATGTACATTGTAGTGGTTACAGTATGACATCATAAACGCTGTGATTTATATGTCTCTTGTCAGGGAGATGGGTTTCAGCTTGTTTTGCTTTACACATCTGAAGCCCATAAAATGCACAATTATGTATTTTAGAGTAGCCTGTGCACCCAGGCTTTTAAATGCAACTTTACAAAGACTGTTCTGTCTCAGAACTGGGACAACACTCCCACCCGTTTGAAAATCTAATTAAACAAAACTAGTTTTTATCTGTTCTAAATGACTTCAGAGAACCCATTCATTATGCCTGCCCTCCAGTCGTGTCACAAATATACTCTAATATTACAGTTATTTAATAAATAGGTTACTTAATGTTTTTCTTTTTTTTCCCCCCTTTGTTGTTGTCTTTGATGCACTCAGTGAGGTGTTTCAACCCTTAAAAGCTCGCAGGAAGTGAAGACCTTTCCCTGTTGATATCACCATTTTTATTGAATTTTTTGATGTAGCTTGTTGCAATGCTACCAATCCAATAATACACTTCACCTTAACCACCAGATATAATGAAAGTATAACCAAGTGATCAATGAAGGGATTTACACTTTGCCTCACATTTTCCCCCTGCTGCCATGCAACCATGGCAACGAGGCAAGGATAAATCTTCTATTTAGTGAAATGACACAAGAATCACCCTTGGATTTGATCGTGTGCTTTGCTCCGTTCCTCCATTTCCCCCCCTCTACCACCCTTCAGCAGACATGATCTGAGAGAAATGAATTGCTTACCTCATACCTGGTTTTAGTAAATGCAGTGTGAGTGGAAATGGAAATGATTACCATTTAGCCCATAACCAGGATGCCTGGCTTGTCTTTGGGTCTGCTGAGATAAGGAAAGATATGCTCACAATTTGCCAGGATAAAAAAACTACACTGGGGTTCAAGGCAAGTGTTTTAACATTGTTCAGATGTGTTGTGTATTATTTAAGTGGCAGGCATGCATGAAGTCCAATGGTGGAATGAATGAGATGCTGAAGAGAGCTAGATGTTGTACATTTACATTTATCTTTTGACCTTTCTGAGAAGTCAGAATGTCAACTTTTAGTCCTGAAGAGTCAAAAACACGGGTGGTGTATTTGTTGTACTGTATGGCTGTAAATTAAATGTCAGCTATTTGCAAAACTTTGCCAACCGGTCTGAGAGTGATTACAGTTAATCTGAGTCAAACTGTGATTGTTTGGAGACAGGCTGCCTTGCACCTGGCGATCTGTGTAGTCGCCTTGCAATTGAAAGTTTTCACCCAGAGGTTGAGTTATGGCCCGCTCAACCACAGTTGCTCACTACTGCTACTTGCAATCGGTCACCAACATGTGGAAACATTCACTGCAATCACCGGGCAACCACTGATTTCTTTTTTTTTTCCTGGTCACAAGGAGGTTCGCTGTCATATATTCTCATTTACTCTAGTATGAGTGAAATGAAGGTAACTGATGACAGCATAGCAAATAATGGATATAAAAGCGCAATTTCCTCAAAGAAGTGATGGCTGTGAAAGACAAGAGAAGCTGCAAAAAGTGGTCCCAGGATTAGTAATCTCTGCACTAATATATAGTGGCTTCAGCAAAGTTTAGCTGGAATAGGAGCGGTGGGACCCTTATACACTCCGTTGTGTTGATGCACAAACAGGGTCTGTATATAGGAGTCATCAAACAGAAACCTTACTATCCACTTCATTAGGAATTTATTAAGTACTTAAAGTATCATCTGGATTAGAGACACAGGAGCACTGATACTGGGTGTTTGGAGGAAAAAAGTAAAATAAACTACTTGTAAAATAATTCTGCTTCATATCAGCCAATTCTGTATACAGATGTCATGCAGTCAGTTAGGAAGTGGCATTGTGAGGAACCTGGTTTCGACAAGAAAACAGTGATCCAGATCATACCTCAAAATCCACCATGAGCTCTTTGAAAAGGTGCAAGCTGGAGCTTTCAGATTGACCCTCAGTGTCCTCTGCCCTGAATGTCATTAAAATCTGGGAACAAAGTAAATACTACATGTATACCTTTGTTATTCCTGATTAAAAACATGGTATCTTAAATTATATATAATGCTATACTAATATCCCAGTCTGCACTTTATAGAATATTTAGCTTATGTTGCAGGAAAAGAAAAATTCGTCTCCTGATTGAGATGAGCTGGTATATTAGTGTTTCTGTCCTCGATCATGCTGCCTGCTCCAGGGATTCCCATCTAATTAGAGTGACGTGATGAGATGGCCGTGGCGCCTGACAGAGACTGATGGCTACCCGGGAAAAAAGATGATTTCTAACAATGACTTCTAACAGTCAGGTTGTGGTGCAGTGCTGCTGCACTGGCCACACAGTGTTGATTGATTTGCATTGCAGATTGGATGGACTTGGAGAGGAGCTGGCTAGCTTTCCATGCTGTCGCTGTCTTAAACCCAGCATAATCCCTGGCTAGAGGCCCAGTATGCTTCTCACCCTTTCATTAATATGGGAGTGCCAGTACACCTGGCCACTAGACAAACATTTGAGGCAGTCTTAAATGAAATACATCAGTCATGCCAGCTCACTGGTAAATAGACTGCTGACCACAAAGTAAAACTCATTCTGTTCTGCTTGGCTCTCTTCCAGCTTCCAGAGTCATCATTCTGTTATAACTTGCACAGAGTTCTCTCTTATAAGTACCTATAATAGCGTGTCTTGCTATTATTACTAGTGTCTGGCTACACACAAGTCTACAAAATGTATATATAAACCCTGAAAACACAACAAAAAGCACAGACTTTCAGACATACCTGTGCAATACGTAACTGAACCAAGTAGGTTAACATAACATA
>JAMQGT020005839.1:0-22040 GCA_024447675.2 Pterophyllum scalare
CGAACAGATACAATCACGTTAAACAATCTGAATCCGAGAAGTCTTCACCAATCTGACAGCTCTGTGCTCACCAACGAGGGCTCGATCTCATTGGGCTCCACGTCCGTCTCCGCATAGAGAGAGGCGCAGTTCTTCTCCTGTGAACACACACACAGCGCTGGTAGGATACCATGAACTGTACTCCTGTACTGTAGCACCCCAAGCCCGGTTCACTCTGTCTGGGGCCGTGGGTAGCAGCTGCCCTAGAGCTGAGACGGCAGCAAATCTGATACCTGATTAAATTCTGACTGTTTTTCCTCTTTTTTTATTTATTTATGTGTTTTTAGAAAAATATCAGCTTGTCCAAGTAAATTATTGCCTGGTTTCCTGGTTTAATCCCAACAGTAGCAGAGTGTCCTGACAGGCTCTGTTCCTACAGAAACTCACGGTGCTGAAGCGGTCGACCAGCTCGGGCGTGACCGGGTAGCGTAGCTTGATCTTGCGATACAGCGGCTTCTTCCTGAAGTAGTTGACCAGCTCCACAAGGCTCTCGAACTCTGTAGTGGTGCCCAGCAGGTACATGTTGCCCTCCTTCTGGATGCGGCAGTGCTTCACACTTACCATCACCTCTGAAGGAGGGAGAGATGATGACGACGAGCAGCCACGTGTTTGCTATATTATCCTTTATGCAGATGATCACAGTGTTTTCACTATCGGCTGACGGTGTTAGGGTGGGGGGAGGCGCCGGGGCTCTCTGGGCACACCAGAGTTAGGTCGGAAGAGAAAGACAGTTTAGCTTTTGATTTATGGGATCAGTGTCTCGTAAATAAGTAGTTTTATAAGTTTTTATTGTAGTAATGTAATGACCTGTACGACCCTCTGGAGAATTTGGCACAGTACCTGAATGTGATGGCAAAGGAGTCTGGTTCTCCTTCTCTCTGCCGGATGAGGAACGCTCCATCTCTGGGAATCCTCAGCAGGTAATCCTCTGCCTGACCTCTGCTGAGGTTACTGTAGAACCACCTGCAACACACAAACACAGGAGCGTTACAGCGTGCATTCATTCACAGGCATGTTTATCAGGTGATGCTAAAGAAACACATGTGGGTGTGAAGGATCTGCATGAGTGTGGCACTAAATGTGAGATGTAGGGTTCCTACAGTAATACATCTAAAATGGAAACCTTTAATTGAAGGTTTTTCATATTATATATATATATACATATATATATATACATATACATATATATATATATATATATATATATATATATATATATATATATATATATATATATACATATATATATATATATACATATATATATATACATATATATATGTATATATATATATATGTATATATATATATATACATATATATATATACATATATATATATATATATATATATATATATATATATATATATATATATATGCATGCTGAGATATCAGTCTGGTGCTTATGAAATCTGATGTAGCATTATACAAAGAAGTGTGATACAGAGGCATGAACTCATCACACTGCAGTAATCATGTCTGCGCTGTATGTTCATGTATCCATATCTGTCATGTTTCCACGCTGTGGGACGAACCCTTCTTGGAGATGTGAGTCGGGCTTTGGTACGGGGTCGAGTGAGGCGCAGCTCGAAGTCCTGGCAGCGCAGTGGACTGTCTCTGTAATGCTGGATCAGGGAGTACACGCTGGGAAAGTGCAGGTTTGGCGCTCAGGTGAAAGGGCCGTGTGCCCGCCCTCTGAGACCGAGCGGATGCGGCAGTGCTGGACCCTCCCACTGCGCCTGAAATGCAAGTAGAACAATGATGATGATATCGCCATCACAGCTGTATCACTGAAACATCTGGATGCACCTACTCATTCAAAGGTTTTCTTTTACCACGTCCACCAGGGTAGCAGAAACTATCACAGCTGTTAGAGTCGGCCTGTTTCTTTATTGTCAGCCAAATGTGCTGATGAATACTCAGATTAAACACACTTCAAATAATGAAGTCAGTGGATGTCCAGATCATTGACCAGAAGCTCAGATGGTTGCCCCCACATTTGATCCCGGTTTTCTTGGGAAAAGGACTTTCTGTAATCCTTTCAGTTTAAAGAAGTCTAAAAGAGACGACCCTGAGCTGGATGGCTGAGAACCTTCACAGACCTGTGTTTTCTATTCTTTGTTATATCGGGGTGGCTGTGGCTAAGGAGGTAGAGCAGGTCACCTACTAATCAGAAGGTCAGCGGTTCGATTCCTGACTGCTCTGGGCTGCATGCCAAAGTATCCCTGGGCAAGATACTGAACCCCAAGTTGCTCTCCGATGCAAGCGTTGGAGTATGAATGTTAAAAACAGTAAAAGCACTTAGCTTAGTTTCATATGGAAGTGATTGGGTGAATGCAAACATGTTGTATAAGCGCTTTGAATGCTCAGGTAGAAAAGCACTATAAGAACTAGTCCCTTTACCATTTATATTCTAGTCTGAGTTTCGATTTCTGCTCTGGCATAAAGTTTTGGATCCCTTTCCTTATTTACTAACGATTCTATTGTGTCTTTGTTTCCTTGTTGTGAGATTACTCCGTCTCTGGGTCAGTGTGTGTGAGTGTGTCTGTGTGTGTGTCCTGTGGCCTTTGTTGGACAGTCTGTTGTCCTGTATGAGTTTTTTCCCTGTAAGTTAGTTTTCTGAGAATTGTGTGCCTCATTTCAGCCTTTTGTTGGGTGTTTATGGACCATCACATTTTGTTCCACCTTTAACCCAAAAACACACACAGCTTGATTTAAAACTTGATTCCTGCTCTTGGTTCTGTATGACAGAGAGGGCATCTCCCTGGCTGTAAGCACAGAAGCCCCGCCCACCTCCTGTTTAAACCTTCCATATATGAAGGGCTGCCAATCAAAAGAAAGCTGGTTTAAAAAGATGGTGGCCTAAAAAATGAAGAGGAGCTAAAACTGCTTCTTTCAGACAGAGGATGCTTACAGACATGAATATTACATTACTTTAAAATGTAAACTGAGGAAACTAGACTCAGTACAAGAATAAAACTATAGAAAATAAGCATAGACCCTCTATAAACATCCCAAACTGAGCACAGCATGAAGTCAGGCTTGGTCAGCTATCCTGGCATCTTGTTGGTAAACCTCATATTAAATCCCCTGCAAGCCACTTTGAAACCCACCTCGATGAAAGCCCATGGAAGGAAAGGGAAGTGTGCTCTCCCTGCTGCAGGCTTTCCTCGGTTCCTGCAGCAGAGCAGTGTTGCCAAATATGAATTATTAATAATCCTATTTTAACTAAAGTGGTCCTGACAGAAATGGCATCATTTCGCAGCCAGAAATACATAAATCTGTTTGCACTCTTCCGTGCAGCCCTTACTGGGAGAATAGCCTTGCCCTAATTTCCAGTTAAAACATGAATTTGTAGAAAAGTTCCCTGGTGGAACTGACCTCAGAGTCAGTAAAGACATCAGTTATGTAGTGGTGGACCCCTCAGAGGAGCTGAATGCATTTCCACACAAAGACCAGCACAGATCACAGATCTGATCTTTTCAGCTCTGACGATGTGACGTTAGATACAGATCTGATCTGCTGCAGTGCTGACAGACTGAAAGTGCTTCTTCACGTGCTTCAAGTCTGGAGGAAATCAGTTTGAGTGAAGCTGTTTACTTCACTGCAACTCCACATCAGCACATCACATCACTTTTCCCTGCTAGCCTCTTAGAAATTAAACTGAACACTGACTTCAGTGGCCTCAGTATTTAGGTCCTACCTCACCTTCAGGCCTTAGAAAGGGACCTCATATTATATTTAATCATGGGATACGGTACCAGAAGGAGAGGGTGAAGTCCGTGACGAAGGTGTCGCTCTGTCGGACCAAGAAGGTGCCATCTCTGCCCCCCGTCTCTGCACAGTAATCCTGGATGAGTCGCTCAGCCATCGGCCTGCCTTCCTTCATGCGGCCGTGAAACCACGACTCTGAGCAGTGAAGCTCCTGATACTGAAAACACGTCTTACCTTTAATTTACACACCAGCATGCTTTGTTACAAAGTTAGAAATACTAGAATACTTGGAGCTCTCTCACCAATCCATAGCTATTAACAATGACGTCTAGCTCAGCCATCAACAATAGACTGTTATTATGTATCAGCAGGCGAAATCACTTTAATACTGAACACATTTGCTTTAGTGTAATTTGAATACCTAAATATGACCATCTGATCTACTGCGTATTTCAGCATAAAGTTCAGGGTTTTTTTTACAGATGCCTGAGGTCTGTCGCACCCCTGCAGCTTTCAGAATTATTAGCAACCAACAGGAATGCTATTATTTTGTAATTAGTAACATCTTCCAACATGAATTTTGTTGCTGACGTTCCAGCCTCTCTCTTTGTTTTACCTTCCTGGGATCTTCTTCCTCATCCTCGTACTCCTCTGCGTAGTAGAGTTTATCGTCAGAGATCACACAGTAATGCTTGTTCCAGCGCTGACAAAGAGAGAGGAACATTTACATCTTCACTTTCATGAAAAACAGTCTTACCCAAAACATCAATCAATCCAGGAAGAGACACAAAGAACCACAAAAATGAGACCAGACCTACTCACAAATACACAAACAATTATGGAGAGACAAATTAATTACAAGGAGACCCACAATGACCACACAGTGAGCTGCAACAACAGGAAAAACCAACCCTCTGTGTGCTTCTCATACACAACATCTCAGTCACTTCAGTTTGTTACGACTGATGCAGCAGTTTAATACGATCATCATAAAGGAAACAGTAAAAGCACCGAACTAGCTGATCTGCCTCCTCTGATTGGATTCAGGCTTTGACCCTTTAAACTTCAAATCTCTTCTTCTAGCTGCACTCTGTAGGATGGTACCTGGTCCACAGGGTCCCAGATCTCCAGGTCTCCTTGTTTTTGCCCCTTTCTGAAGTCCTTGGTGGTCCCTCCTCCCTCCACATTGATCTTCTTGTGCTGCTCAAAGCCGAGAAAGAGCACGGTTATCAGGAATCGTTTCTCAGTGGTACATGAATACTTTGAGCACACATACCTTCAGGATGATCTTGCCCTTCAGCTGTGTAGGTGAAGGCAGCTGCTCAGCCATGTGCTCCACAGGTTCTGTCAGCAGTTTGTCTCCAAACACTTCTCTGAAGATCCGAGCCATCTGACGCTGCTGCTCTAATGGGCAATGCTCCTCTATGGACAGGATCACTGGGAACCTGAGACCACAGGTGGTTATCAAAGACGTGGTTACCGAACAGTGTCGTGGAAAACCAGAGCAGAGCGAAAAAATTACTTCAAGTTACTGCTGCTAAAAGGTGTTCAACCAGCTCCTGAATGACGGGGTGCACTTAGTTTTTCACACACTGCTTCTGCCTTTTGGTTTAAACAGATGGCTGTAATATATCATGCTGTGCTGCTCCTCTGAGGTCGTATTTAGCTCATTTTAAGACCTGCAAAGGAGCAGAGGATTTCTGAATACATCCTGGTACGTAAGACCTTTGAACTGACAGAAGGTGTGCATCCTTTTTACCATGACTGCACAAACAGACACAAAACCACTACAAAGACACATTTTTTTTCATGTTTCAGGTAATCGGCCCTTGGGTTGCATGTCTTACTCAAGAGCACCTTGTAAGCCAATAAAAGTATAATTAATTAATTAATTTAACTAGTCAATTTACAATACGAGCAAGACGTTTTGTGTGACAGGTGTATTTGTTTCTATTCTTACTCTGAGGTGACAAAAGCGTGATCGTTTATGGCTTTGACCACATCCTCAAACTTGATCTTAGTCGTCCTGGTCCAGCCGTGGTAAATGATCGGCTCCCCGGGGCCCTCCCAGCAGTCCACTGTTTGACACAAAGCAGGTATTCTGAATACAGACTTGAGTAAGTCAGAAAATTAAAGCACACAGGTCCGTTTTTCAGAAGGCATTTCAGATCTGTGAACAAGTTCACACCTGAAAGCTGCAGCGCTCACTGTCACCATATACAGTTATTCAGTACTTTCATAGTAAAATACAGGAAAATATTTAGTGTAGATTAAAGCTCTTCAAAACTGTGTCCATCGTATTTTATACTTTCATGTTAAGTTAAAGACATTGTGTTTGTAATGGTAGGACTCAGCCATGGTTCACGGACATTTACATCAGAAGTTACTGAGCATTAAATAAAAGATGTAGATGTTCAACTGAAAAGGCCCAAACCAGCAACCGGACAGAGTCATTAATATAAATACACTACAGTACTAAATGTATTCACTGACCTGTACCTCAGTATTACGGCCACTGAGGCATTCTTCACACCTGACATTATCATGTGTCACGAGTAAGCCAATCAAACGTTGACAGCTCAAAGGACTCGTCACTTGTGTCTTGACTAAGTGCTGGTGATCAATTCTTGTTTGATATGCAAATAAACATGTATAGATTTTCCATTTCCAAAAGGTAGCTGTGCAGCTTCCGTGCCTATCTGCAGGAAATCAGACTATATATAAAAAATGACCTTAGAAACTGTGACATCAGCCACTAGTTTGTGGACAAAGACTCCAGCTTGGTATTTTACCATCGCTAACCAGCTTTTGTTTTGGTAAACACACTTAATCGATGAGATACCAGAGCAGGGATAGGGTTAGGGTTAGAGCAGGAGAGGTTCTCCAGTGTTAGTGCTACAAACGGCTTAAATGAACGTTCAATAATTCACATCGTTCTGAACTTGTTTCAAGAAAATTGGCACCAAACTTCTGGAGCCAGCCTCATGTGGCCGCTGGAGGAACTGCAGTCTGTGGCACTTCCACTTGGTCCTTTTTTATGGCCCGGATGTTGCGCCTTGCTCAGGACACATTTACTCACACGGATACAAATGAGACCATTTCACGCCCGAATCAACACCTCGAGATGTCTGTTTGAATGATCAGCGCTTCGTAAATACTTCTTGAGTGCTTCTATGTGTTCTTTGAGCTGTCCCAGAATCAGCCAACATGCATGTTAATGTCAGGTCTGAACAGTCAAAACTGAAGCAGCCATGATCCGGGTGGAACACATGCAGGATACTAACGTTCAACGCAGCGGCATCCCAGACGCAGAGAGCGAACATAAGCTTCTGTGGACGACTCACTGCGAATCTGATCACCTGTCAGGTAGCTGTTGGTGAGACACACGACATCATGTATTTCCCAAATATAAGACACTGGTCCTGCACCTCTGCAGTGCAGGATATCTGTTTAATAAAGGTCTAAAGAAACTCTATATGTGAATCTTATTCAGCTTCATTAACATGTGTGAGCTCTGTGAGTGCTCATGGAGCCAAACTGACGTGTTGTGCGAGGAGCTGATCCAGTAATGCGACAAAGGATTGTTCATGTCCACAGTGCTGATGTCCGAGCACCTCTCATCCCAGATAGAATTCTCCTTGGAAAACAGGAAGCCGAGGAACTAGAAGAGGAGAAAAGCTTCAGATTTTACAGTAAGCTGAGCCGTTCCACCAGGCTATAACCCGCAGCCAGCTGCTGACGGGCATTTACCCTGAGGAGGCAGCATTTCCTGTGACTCGAACTGCTTCATGCAGATGTCTCATATACTAAACACAATCCAGTACTCCAAAACTTCCCATCAGTGCCGCTGCTGTCGGATCTCACAGCTGTACAGCTGTTACTGAATGGGAATACGTGTTCACTTAGAAATTCCAAAGACTAGAAGCTATTTTTAGTCACTCATCATTTTCAGCACATTTTAAACACAAACATCAAACGAGTATTTTCACCGATGATCTGCTGAATACCTCACTGACGGTGAACTCGGGGTCATTGGTTTTTCTCATGGTGTCATCAATAAAGGTGGTCATCAGCTCTCGGACCTGGTTCAGGTCATTGGCCCAGGCCTCCTGATGGAGAAAGAAGGAAATGGACAGACTATCAGAGTTAGCACACTGGTCCACTGGTGGATGCTCATATTAAACCAATAGTTAGGTCAGCATATATACAAGAAATCCATGTGAGCGCAAAACTCAGATATCAGACTTCCCTTTTTTCTAGTCTGGGAGCTGCATGACATCAGCCAAAGAGGAAATCCCTGAAGCTCCACCCACCTTTGGAGCACTCTGCATATGAAGAACACGTCAGAAGAAAGCCATCTAAACAGGACAGTGGAGCTGACGGGCTCGTTTCAACAGAGGGTATATTAGGCCCAGTTTCTATAAGGGCAGCATTTTTTCTAAACCACGATCGGTGCAGCGAGCACGCTGTGACTCCAACTCTGCTATAAGTGAAAGGAAAACGGCGGCGGTCATGTTTCAGCTGTCGAAGACCACGCTATGACGACTCTGGAGAAAGCTCCGGGAATGAAAGTGAGACGCAGTCACAGCTACAGTTTATCTAATCTATGCTTCCCTTCCACCCTCATTATTATTATTATTATTATTATTATTATTATTATACAGCAGCTGATGCCTTCAGGTGGAGGCTTCTTACAGCTCACAGTATTCTTCAGAGCATTTATGACATCTGAGTACAATCCAAAATAGTTTTGATGTACTGATCACATAAATCGCTGTAATGTGTTTCCCATTTTCAAACAAACTGAAGATCATAGTTATCTCGTACGAATCCTTAAACTCCAAACCAACACACAGCATTTTACAGCAACAAGAACCAGAAGAACTTCTCTGTTTAATAAGAAAGTAAATATTATTGTCCCTTCGTATAATGAATAATATCACATTATTGTTCCCTTATACTTTTAGTCTTCTTATAAATAAGAACTGAAAATAATTGGCCTCCTAAAATGACCCGTGCAGGGGTAGTGGTAGCATCCAAATTGGAATGTTTTAATAGAAATATCATTCCAAAAATATACGAGACTTCATCTGAACTGGAACATCTCCGAGCTTCTGAAAATGTGCCCCCAACGCAACCCTACCCTAAACCAGGAGAGTCTCCGGTGACCTGATGGACATCATCACCCTCCTAAAATAGTGAGTTTGATTTTTGCCTGCCTCATCATATTTTCAGTGTTTGGTTCAGTTTTTTTGTCTTTTCTGGAAAAAAAAAGACTTTTAGGATAATTTAGGAGGATGATATTAAAGTTCTTACAGTGTCGCTGCAGCCGTGTTTTTCTAGTGTGTCCAAAGAAACGATCATAAAGCAATCATAAAGGTTCAGCAGAGAAATAAATGTGCAGCTTAATATAAATAAGACAGACTGCCCCAAAATAAGCTCTAAAATGTGTTTGTCCCTGCGAGCTGTCCTCAAACACATGAAACAGGAAGGAAAGGTTTTATGAACAAAGCACATTTACTGATATCTTTGCTAATGAGCAGAAGGACGCGCCCTCCGCCACACAGCTGGTCCCCGACCTTTGCTGCTCCCGTGATTGGTTTAAGCACCTCTGACCTGCTCGTTATTCCCGAGGCTTCTTTACCTGCTGCTGATAGATGAGAAATCTTTGAAAGTCGTGCAGGAGAACAGCCGAGGCCTCTGGCTTATCCGTGTTACTGCGTGATGGAAGAGAGGGAACAGACATTCAAACGATCCAAACATCCTTCATCAGATTTATGATCACTTACAGGAAAATGGGACCTCACCCCAGAATGAAGGCACATGATTCTTTTTTGAACTCATCAAGAATCTGACAAAAAAAAAAAAAAAAGACAAAACAGCACGAATTAAAATTCTAGAACAAATTACAGCAGTGCAGTAATTTAGTTCATGTCATTAATTCATACCAACCTCATTCTGTTCAAACATGATGAGGTTGTAAAATTTATGAAACTGCTCAAAGTCCAGGCGATCCTTCTTTGCTCCCACTTCCTGTGAAAGCAGGACATGAAAGCTGTGATCGAGCTGACGGGAGCATCCACGGAGACCCGGAATATTTAGTAGGTTTAATGATTTCTGAAAAGGAGTGAGACGGAAAATACCTGGAATTTATCTTTCAGAGTGCGAGAGCTCGGGGCCTTGTAGTTGATCAAAGGAAGCAGCGCCTTCAGTTCCTTCATGGAGATGCTGGAAAAAACAGTGATCAGGCTGGAAACCATCGAAAGCTTCCTGATTCTAACATGTTCAGAGTTTCTCCTGCGTGCTGTAACAGCAGGTATCTAACTGGATTTATGCAGGTGTGGCTGCAGATGAACATGTCATTAGCTTAAATCATTCATAAGAAAGTGAAACTGGGCGAAAGTGAGTAATTCCATATAAAATCAACCAAACATGAACGGTTCCCACCCCATGAGTCTATGCTAACCATTAACATGTCCTCAGATAGTATAGATGGTATCCACATGAAATGTTCAGCATCAGTATGACGACATATGTTTTCTGATGATTCGCTGAAGAAAACTTCGATCTCGACGTGGGACGGGAAGCTGCTCGTGTGAAACATCCCTGCATCCTTTTTACATTCTCGTCTTCTAGCTGTGGTTTCATCTTTGTTAAAATTATTTTCTAATCCAGTCACAAACATACGGACGGCTGAGAAATCAAACTGCTGTTTATAGTTCGCACAAATCGATAAAAAAGCGTCACAGTGGGTGCTCTCCTCACAGCTCGTTGCTTCTTGTCTCTTTTATCATTTAACTGAATTTTAGAGGGGAACGACCCGCTGCTGTGACACGTGTTCAGGATTTCACCAAATCCCCAACAAGGAACCAAATACATTGTTACAACCATTGGTTCAATAGCAACATGTTCTATATGGATGTTCTATATAGTTTTGCTACAATTTATACACATTAATACTGTTAAATAATATCCAGTGTAAATGGACCTATGGTAAACACAGTGGGTGCTGTGGATATACTGGAGCTGGTACTGGTGTGACTGGTGATTATCACTGACAAAGGTTGGAAACCACTAGTCTTTATTTATGCAGTAAAAAGTATCAAACTAAACAGTAACCAGATAATTGAGATTTACTGTACCTGTTTGTCTTGGTCTGATTAACAGAATACATCTGCTTCCTCAGCCAGCTGGAGGGGCGATAACACAGACAGATCAATGATTGGATGTGTGTGTGTGTGTGTGTGTGTGTGTGTGTGTACGTGTGTGTGAGAAATATCCCATGAAGTCGTGCTGGGATCCACCTCCTACATGTTCATGAACATTTCAGGTTTTGGTCGGAGCACAAATGTAAACTGAGAGGTTTTTCTGGTGGTTTATTATTAAAGTAATGTTTGCTTTAATAAAGTAGCAGTTATGGTGAGAATACATGTATAGGCGATATTGTCTGAAGAGATGAAAACACAGCTGTTTGCGTGCCCACCTCTCTATGAGAACTGGAGTGGGGGATGCCAAAGTCTCCTCCCTCAGCATTTCAAGCCCGGTCAGCCATTTCTGCGCCTCATCCACAGTATCAGCTGTAAAACAGACACATGACCAACGACCTTCACAAACAACGCCAGTCGAGTTTGTATATTACACAGGGAACGTCAAAGCTGCTGTTTGTCCTAAAACAAATGAGATGGTGATTAGACTCTTGTTCACAGCAGAAGCACCGTGCACTTCCTGGAGCAACGGGTGCATTTCACAAAGGGGTCTAATGTACTGAAAAACCTGAAAAAATGAAAAGATGCAAATAGATCACACAAATCCACTCAGCAACTAAAGGTCTGTCACATGCAGCAGATGCAGATTTTGGTGTTAAATCCAGAAGGCTTCACCTCCCAGACTGAGGGTGCTGAGAACAAACTGAGAGCCGTAGAAGATGGTGAAGCAGGTGTTCTCATCGTGTTTGTCCTTCCCATCTTTAAAGCGCTCAAAGTCCTTGGAGTTCCTTCCTGGACGGATCTCTCTGATCTCAGACAGGTCCACTGAAACACAGCATGCATGTTTATGGTGGTTAGTGTTTTTAAAAAGAGGGAATTTGACTGTTCAATACCATCATCTCCATGGAAAACAAAATAAGGGCCTTGTAATGCATATTCCTATATGCTATTCATGGACTCGAGTATCTTCTACTGGGCCTCCACGTAGCCCTCAGATCATCTTCTGTCTGTCCCCACCCACTCTCTTAATCAAACCACCTGCTGAGTGGATTCCCCTCTCAAACAGAAGGTATGGACAACAGTGGGCAGGCCTTTTGTGCTCACAGCTAGGGCTATGTGTCTGAGGTGATTATATTAACAATGTCCCCAATCTGTTCCATCACACAAGAGCAGCCTGAGCCTGGATTACCTCATCTTTGAACTTTGGTGAAGTTTACTGTATCCAGCAACAATACATATAAAAGATAATGAGGAAAAGCAGGAGAGGTCCACTTTAAAATGGCTGCACAGTGAGATTCATGCATCACGTAATGGGACAGGTAACGATACATCAGGCTCCTGTGTATCGATATAATAATCTAATCAGTAAGCATAGTTTGTCATTTCCTTTTTAAACTGAAGTCACAGCGTGCTGCTTTAGCTCACTGGGCTGTAAGGCTAATGTGGAGGCCTGGGTTTAAGGCCCTCCTCTTGGTCTCTACCAGCTTTCCTGACTTCTCTCCACTGTCCTATCAGATAACAGCTAAAATACCCCCAAAATATTGATAATAATAATAATTAAACCACACCATCCAGGACAGAACACACTCACTGTTTCATGAATTGATTGAATACGACTGTTGAATATTGTGATGTATGGTTAACCACATTGTTCTGGCCACAATAATCTGTGAAGACTGAATTACAGCAACTTCATAAAGCTGATATTCAAAACAACACAATCAGTCATCCACTACAGCAGCTCTACAACAGCCGGGACCCAGTACTCCCCCCATCACCACCACCAACTTTGTTTGTTGAATTAATGCAGATCTCGGGGGGAGAGGGTCCAGGCTGCCGATTATAGACACTGCAGAATCCTTCGTTCAGTGTGGCCGCTGTTTGTTATGGGCAGCCATAACAAATGGGCCCACCCTCTGCAGCTATAACAGCTTCAGCTCTTCTGGGAAGGCTTTCCACAGGTTTAGGAGTGTTTATGGGAAATTCTGACCATTCTTCCAGAAGCACATCTCTGACACTGATTTTGGAGAGAAGGCCTGGCTCACAGTCTCCACTCTAATCCATTCCAAAGGTGTTCTTTGTTCAGGACTCTGTGCAGGCCAGTCAAGTTCTTCCACCCCAAACTGGCTCATCCATGTGCATCAAAGTGTCCCAAATGTCTTGGTATGCTGAAGCATTAAGAGTTCCTTTCACTGGAACTAAGGGGCCGAGCCCAACTCCTGAAAAACGCCCCCACACCATAACCCCCCCGCCACCAAACTTTACACTTGGCACAATGCAGTCAGACAGGTACCTTTCCCCTGGCAACCACCAAACCCAGACTCCTCCATCAGATTGGCAGATGGAGAAATGTGATTCATCCCTCCAGAGAACACGTCTCCACTCCTCTAGAGTCCAGTGGCGGCGTGCTTTACACCACTGCATCTGACGCTTTGCATTGAGGTCTAGCATTGTCCTGCATTAGGAGGAACCCAGGGCCAACCGCACCAGCATATGGTCTCACAAGGGGTCTGAGGATCTCATCTCGGTACCTAATGGCAGTCATGCTACCTCTGGCGAGCACATGGAGGGCTGTGCGGCCCTCCAAAGAAATGCCACCCCACACCATTACTGACCCACTGCCAAACCGGTCATGCTGAAGGATGTTGCAGGCAGCAGATCGCTCTCCACGGCATCTCCAGACTCTGTCACGTCTGTCACATGTGCTCAGTTTGAACCTGCTTTCATCTGTGAAGAGCACAGGGTGCCAGTGGCCAATTTGCCAATCCTGGTGTTCTCTGGCAAATACCAAGCATCCTGCACGGTGTTGGGCTGTGATCACTGGTGTACTGGCCTGTCTCCTGGTAGCGCCTCCGGCCTCTGGACACTACGCTGACAGACACAGCAAACCTTCTTGCCACAGCTCGCATTGATGTGCCATCCTGGATGAGCTGCACTACCTGAGCAACTTGTGTGGGTTGTAGAGTCCGTCTCATGCTACCACGAGTGTGAAAGCACCACCAACATTCAAAAGTGACCAAAACATCAGCCAGAAAGCATAGGTACTGAGAAGTGGTCTGTGGTCCCCACCTGCAGAACCACTCCTTTATTGAGTGTGTCTTGCTAATTGCCAATAATTTCCATTCTATTCCATTTGCACAACAGCATGTGAAACTGATTGTCAATCAGTGTTGCTTCCTAAGTGGACAGTTTGATTTCACAGAAGTTTGATTTACTTGGAGTTATATTGTGTTGTTTAAGTGTTCCCTTTATTTTTCTGAGCAGTGTATATTGATACAAGGAAACAAGGACAGAGAGAAAGAAATGTGGATGGTGTGGTTTAAAGCGTGTCAGGTTCTGCTTACAGATTAACTCATTTATGAAGTCTCCTTCATTAAAATAATTTTTAAATTAAAACTGGTACATTCTGAGCTGCAGCATCATGCAGCATGCACTATGACAATAAGACCACAGTTGCACCACTTTATCACTGTGTGGGTTCAGGAAGAGTGAAACAACACTGGCACCCTTAGGTCATCCAACTGAGGATTAAAATACTTACAGACACCATCAGTCTTATCTGCAGTTCGTGTCCACGCCACCTGCCGGGTCTCCATGATGACCTGCACAGTGAGCCGCTCCGCCTTTTGCCGAAACACCGTCATGACCACGCCCATCTCCATGTACCGCTTGATCACTATCTTCATGTACTCAGTCATCTCGCCCTGCTGCCCCGAATGAGCCATCTCTGCAGCTGCCAGAGGAAGAGAGAAATCTGAAGCATGATTTTTGCATACAGAGGAAACATGGGAAAGTTTCTTTGGGACTATTTTAAACAACTACTAACCCATCAGTCATCACACAGACCTTTCAGTCAGTGTACATGAGAGTAAAATCAACCTACTGCTACACATTTACAAATCCTACAATGGCCTTCAAAACAGTGTGTATGTTTTTCCCAGAAGCTCAGCTGCAGCCAAGCCTCCCCTGCAACTCTATAAATCATCCTTTATTTGAGAAGACATCACTAAATCATTGCTGTCTTTATTTGAGTTACATAACACAAAAGGTGGATAAAATCCCTTTTCATCATTACTGTTAAACCACCCGGGCACCAGTGTTGTGTTTATTGACAACATCTTATTGAAGATAGTTTTACTTCAAAATGTACACTTTTTTTAAATGTCACTTTTGTTTACTATTATGTACTGTAAATAAGTGCTTTTCACAGTGATAAGAAAGGTAATTAAAAGATTAGATAACACTTGCTAAAAGAAGACTGTAGAAAGGAAATAATAATGGACCCAGGATTGAGCCTTGTGGAACCCCACAGGTTAAAGAAGCAGTGCTTGGAGAGGAAGCATACTGACTCTAATAAAGAATGGTTAAAATGAGGAGAAACCAATCTAATGCAGAGCCAGAGATAACACCCAAAACCTTAAGTCTTTTAGTAACACACTGTGGTCAACAGTATCAAAGCATGCACTAATAATCCCTATAGATATGCCCTACTCCAAATAAGACATTGAAGATGCCAGTGCTTTTTACTTTCATATCTGATTAAGAAAAAGAATAAATTTGCATACTTGAGCACAAAACAGTGACTCTATGCATAGCCAGATTACTGCTTGGGACAATGAGGCAGATAGTGTGAACCTTTCTGCTTCTTTTTCAGATAGGGAATGCAAAATGATCACAAAGATATGAAGAGATGCAAATTAGCCACAAACAGATGTAACACAACCAGGAAGAGTCACAAAACAACCACTAAGAGATGCAAAATATCTGCCAGAGACATAGCTGCTGGAGCAAGACGAGTGTAACAACATGGCTGTGTGGTTTGTAGTAGCTCAGCCTGGTGATCTGGCTCCTTTGTGACACCTCTCTTTCACACTGACAGCTGCAGCACAGCCATGACCATTCTGAAGTAAACAACAGAAATGTTAAAGCTGAAATTAATAATGTCCATCTCATCACAGTTTTCAGAATCCGGCTCTGCAGGAACTGCACGCTCTGATGACCTGTTAATGTCGTCACCATTTCTGAATTCCACTTTAGCCTGAAATGAGAAGCTGACCTCACCCACATCTTTTCTGATGAGTGGGCGGATGTCTAAACTCCAAATCTGGCAGCATTTCTATTTTTGCTTTGCTTTTTCATATCATTTATAGAGTCCACTAATACAGAAAGGCAGCAGAAGAAGGAAGGAAGTGGAAGCCGAGATCGCACCAGCTGCAACTCTGCTTAACGTGTTGACATTCCACCCCATGTACATTATTACATAAGAACTCATGGGTCATGGTGCAATGGCGTTCAAAACTACACTTCCTCTAGAGGCCTCTTGGGGCTGGCTCCAGACTCCCAGACGTCCAGCACAAGTATCCATGATTACCTCCCTGTGGTGGCTGATAGGTTTAAATAAATATTATGTTCAAATAATCGACGGTTGCAGCCCTAAAAAGGACTAGTTCTTATACAGAGCTTTTCTACTCTACTTGAAGTTTGCATTCACACACACGCACACACACACACACGCACACACTCTCTATCTAACATTCACACTCAAATGAACGGATGGGGAGCAACTCTTGCCCGAGGATACATTGACAGCCAGGAACCGAACCACCAGCCTTCTGATTAGTAGATGACCTGCTCTACCTCCTGAGCCACAGCCACCTCATATACAGAGGAGTTCACGGATAACTGAATGACTGCAGCTCCTCCCAGGAGTGGATGTGTAAAACAAGCCCAAAATCTCAGCCCTCCTCCACCGTGCTGACAGCGGGTCTGAGGTGAGGTTTAACACTTTAAAAATAAAGTTGTTACACCATCTGTGACCATCATGCACTTCAGCATTACATTGTTAATATGGCTAATATTTAGTGAGCTCAGTGAGTATATGATAACATACTGGAAGTGGCTGCAGTGGGCGGAGGGTGACTACTGGGTGGTGAGGTGGGACACTGAACTCGCTTCAAACTTGTGAATTATGAACGTGAACTAGTTCACTCTGAGCTGCGTGATCTACACTGAGTTGCTGCTGTGGGGTACAATACTTAATATTTAACTTGCAAATGATCCAGGCGAGATTAAAACACAACAGCACCACATGAGGACTTTAGGTCTGGATCACATTTAGAGTAAATAATCTCAGCAAATATGGGTTTGTGTAAATATCCATTATCTGCTGTGAATAAGGCTCAAACATTAAAGCATTCTTCAGTGATCTGAAGTGAATAATTAACTGACATTCTTATTCCCCTGTTTTGCCTGCTGAAACCTTCAGTCCCATGAAGGGACAGTCCCCACTCAGGACCTCATTTAGACTAACAAATTTCCTCATAGTTGTTAAGCAGCAGGGCATCAAACACTGAGCCCTGAGTCAGAGGAGTCAGAGCTGTGTGAGACTGTGGAAGAGGCTTCAGGAAGATCACCGTTTGCATGAAATGAGGATGTGATGTTTCTGTGATACAACCCACCTTCTGTGCCAAAAGAATGGATTCATATAAACACAATGTCAGAAGTGATAGTTTCCATACATCAGGCAGAGAGGCTGTGGGTGGGGTCAGGAGGTCATGGGATCGGTCCACACCTGTGTGGAGCATCCCTGTGGAAAAGCTCCTGACAGAAACGCTGTCATGCAACAATAACATCTCGTTTCTGAACATGTGGCTACATTGCGAGTCAAACCTATCCCTGATCGCAGGGTTACCTGGAGAAGGTTAAGGGGTTAAAGGTCACTATATTCAAAATATTTTCACTGTTTCAAAAAAGATTCATCTGATTTGTTTGCTGCATTGAATGTTAACTGGCACAATGACCAGGTGAGGTGACCTGAGTCTACATGCACTGGTGCGGGGGATTCATTTTTATTATGGACTCTAAAGAACAAAAAGAGGAATGGGTGTTTTTCTTTGGTTTGTCAAAAACAAAAAACAAAACATGAGGTTAGTGGTGCAGTGGAAAGACCTGACCACCGGCCGCTGCAGCTCTGAATTATCCAGCAATAAGTTTTTTACATTTTTGAAGGCTTCACAGTTCAAAGGATCAGCTGTTCGGCTTTGGCAGAGAAGATTTGGCAAGTTTTTCATGGGTGTAACCCACAGATGTGGCTCCATTTAAGGGGAATAAACAGGCTTTCCAATAGTGCCAAGAAGCATCGTTACAACAAAAAATAATCCAAAGATATGAATATAATTAAAGTTTGGGGCATGGCTGCTTAAACTGACACATGTGCCAATGGCCATCTGCCAGCCCTCACCTGCCCTTAGATCAGTCCCTGAAATGGACGCCTGGACCGTGTTGGTGCATGTTGGAGCATTTTTATTGCAGTTATCAGTTCGCTGAGTGAAGTATTTTATTAGCCTGTCACTCAGCACTAATTAGGAGGTTGGGACAGTCAGGTCCATCATTTGTTGGACAAAGACATGATTTTTGAAGTTTTGCCTCTGTGGACCAACAACAAGCAAACAATCATGATGTGACTGAAGTGCAGATTTAATTCAGGAGGTTTAACCAAAGTCTCTCATTTACTGTTTATGAATTACAGCCTGTTCTTCATGACAGATAAAACCAACAGTTATTTTAAACTTTTTCACTATAATTTTAAATGTGAGGCCCAAAGAGGGAGGCCATCCTGAAACACCAAAAATAAACCAATCAGAGAAAGCAAAAACTTCAGCAGGGGCCAAATCAACAATCTGGTACATTTTTAAAAGAATGAATGCATTGACCAGCTCAGCAACAGCAAAAGGCCTGAAAGACCACAGAAACAATGAAAGTGCACAAGTGATGACAGAATTATTTCCAAAAATAACTCCAGAACATGTAACCACTCGAGGAGGCGGCACATCGTTGTCAAGGTCCATAAGAGATGCCTTGATGAATGCAGATACAGAGCCTTTAAAAGACGCAAACCACTGGTTACACTCAGGAACAGCAAGGCTCGATTAAAGAAACGTATAGAGTAGGTAATGAAGAGTACTGCATCATCTGTCAAACATGGTGGAGCCAGTGTTATAGCATGGGCATGTTGCAGTAGTGTGGCTGCTGATAGAAGCAGCAGGATGAACTGTGGAGTGTATGGGGCTGCACACAGTTTTTCAGGCAGTCATTGACTGCACAGGATTTTTGTCCATGTTTAAAAACAATCCTTACATTTAAAATTATGTTACTTTGTCCAATTACTTTTGAGCCTCTGAGGATGGGCTGCCCTGAATAAAAATGTCTGCGATTCCTAAACAGCTCTTGCTAAATTGTTGCCAAACCCCTTAAATTAAAGTTAAACGTCTGCATTTTCATCTTGATTGTTTGATTTAAGCTCCACTGTGGAGGTGCTCAGAGGCATAACTCCAAAAAACTGTGTCTTTGTCCAACAAATGACTGTATGTATCATTCATACGGCTTATGGTGCAGCTCTTGTCCACGGTCACTTCTGGCTCCAAAAAGTAAGATAGCAGCCAAAGCAGCAATGTCCACATAGGAAGCAACACTGATTGACGATCAATTTCACATGCTGTTGTGCAAATGGAATAGACAACAGGTGGAAATTATTGGCAATTAGCAAGACACACTCAATAAAGGAGTGGTTCTGCAGGTGGCAACCACAGACCACTTCTCAGTACCTATGCTTTCTGGCTGATGTTTTGGTCACTTTTGAATGTTGGTGGTGCTTTCACACTCGTGGTAGCATGAGACGGACTCTACAACCCACACAAGTGGCTCAGGTAGTGCAGCTCATCCAGGATGGCACATCAATGTGAGCTGTGGCAAGAAGGTTTGCTGTGTCTGTCAGCGTAGTGTCCAGAGGCTGGAGGCGCTACCAGGAGACAGGCCAGTACACCAGGAGACGTGGAGGAGGCCGTAGGAGATCCTCAGACCCCTTGTGAGACCATATGCTGGTGCGGTTGGCCCTGGGTTCCTCCTAATGCAGGACAATGCTAGACCTCATGTGGCTGGAGTGTGTCAGCCGTTCCTGCAAGATGAAGGCATTGAAGCTATGGACTGGCCCGCCCGTTCCCCAGACCTGAATCCAATTAAGCACTTCTGGGACATCTTATCTCACTCCATCCACCAACAGACCACCAACAGACTGTGTTGGCAGATGCTTTACTCCAGCTCTGGGAGGAGATCCCTCAGGAGACCATCCGCCACCTCATCAGGAGCATGCCCAGGGGTTGTAGGGAGGTCATACAGGCACATGGAGGCCACACACAATACTGAGCCTCGTTTTGACTTGTTTTAAGGACATTACACCAAAGTTGGATCAGCCTGTAGTGTGTTTTTCCACTTTAATTTTGTGTGTGACTCCAAATCCAGGCCTCCATTGGTTAATAAATTTGATTTCCATTGATGATTTTTTGTGTGATTTTGTTGTCAGCACATTCAACTTTGTACAGAACAAAGTATTCAATGAGAATATTTCCTTCATTCATATCTAGGATGTGTTATTTGAGTGTTCTCTATTTTTTTTGAGCAGTGTATTTTGCTCCCAAGGAGCAAGGTTTTCTGCAGGTCTTTCAAAGTGTTTCTTTAGCTGCTTTTTCATTTTCAGTCCAGTCCTTGTACCTGACCATTTTTACTTTCGCCAAAGAGGTTGTGTTTTTGGTAGCATTTGTGTGTGTGTGTGTCATTCTGTCTGTAAACATAATAGCAGGAAGGAATTCTGATAAAACGTTGTAGCGGTGCAGAGTGAGGTCATGTTAACAATCCATTCAAATTTGGCTTACATCTACTGAGGTCTTCAAGGTCAACTTCATGATTTATTGGTTGAAAATTGACAAAAAGCCTTAACTTATAAAGTGTGATTCCTAGTGTGGTGTGCATTGTCAACATATAGAAAGTACTGCATAAAGATTTAAAATACGTCTTCTTTTATGTCCCTTTGTTTTTGTAAAGTCATTTACCTGCTCCTCCACATGGAAAGGAGCCAGTTGAGGTGGTTCGGGCATCTGACGAGGATGCCTCCTGGGTGAGGTGTTCCAGGCATGTCCTACCAGGAGGAGGCCCCGGGGCAGACCCGGGATAGAGTGGAGAGGTTATATCTCTTGGCTGGCCTGGGAATGCCTTGGGGTCCCCCTGGATGAGCTGCTAGTCACTAGTGACTGGGGAAAGGGAGGCCTGGGCTTCTCTGCTTAGGCTGCTGCAACTGCAACCTGACCCTGGATAAGTGGAAGAAAATTGGATGGATGGATGGATGGATGGCATTTACCTACAACTGTAGTGCTGAGATGTTTGGTGTATCCTCTGGACAGAGGAAAGAGGACAAGGAAACTTGGTGGTGGAATGAGGAAGTACAGGAAAGGAAGGAAGGAAGAGGTTAGCAAAGAAAAAGTGATATAGGCAGGAAGATGAAGAAAGTAGACAGGACTGCTGGGAGGCTAGGTGTACAGCAAAGAGAGAAGTGGCAAAGGCAAAGGTTTGTTGTGAGTTGTATGGGAAACTGGCCACTGAGGAAGGAGTATCAATTGCCTAGGCAGAGAGATCAAGCTGGAAAGGAAGTGCAGCAGGTTAAGGATAGAAACAGAAGTGCACTAATGAGTGAGTGTGCTGAGAAGGTGGAAGGAATACTTTGAGGAGCTCGTAATTGTAGCAAATGGGAGCGAGGAGGACAGGTGGAGGATAGTTAGTGAACCAGGAAGAGCAGAGGATTAGTAAGGAGGAAGTTAGGGCAGCATGAAGAGGATGAAAAGAAGAAAGGTGGTTGGTCCAGATGACGTACTTGTGGAGAAAGAGCACTACAGATGCGATGCTTGCTTTGAGTGTTGATGGAGAATTATAGAAGAGGTCGGAAGGAGTTGCACTGTGCCTTTGTGGATCTAGAGAAAACATATAAGGTGCCAAAAGAGAAACTGTGGTAATGTATGAGGGAGTCAGGAGGAGCAGAGACATTATGTGAGGGTAGTGCAGTACATGCATGAGGACAGCGAGACAGTGGTAAGGTGTGTGGTAGAGGATGGGGGTGGGATTACATCAAGGATCAGCTCTGATCTCCTTCTTGTTTGCAATGGTGATGGACAGGCTGACAGATGAGGTCAGGCATGGGCTTCGTGGGCTATGATGTTTGCAAATGGCATTGTGACCTGGAGTGAGAGTAGGGAGCA
>JAMQGT020005840.1:0-14073 GCA_024447675.2 Pterophyllum scalare
CAGCTCTATCAGGCCGAGGTCAGTTACATGTTGACCCTTCCCTGCAACTCCATTCATGAGCTTCTTTCAATATCACACAGTGGCACTCTGGCACTCATTCACATAGTTTCAGATTCAGTGAATAACGAGGGAACGTTGGTCTTGTTGTAGCTGACGTTAGCTTGTGGAGAGAGGAGGACGGAGGTTTTCGTCCACTCCCTGGAGTTGGGTCACACTGCAGGAACGCGAGCCATCAAGGCCATGGGTGAGTGTGACATATACATCGAACATATGCATATATCGGTTTCCACATTTCCATGCAGTGGCATGCATTTTCATTTATTATGAGGTAGAGACTACTAAATTTATAGTAGGGGAACATCTGCTATTTCTATGTCATGATTCACTTCTACTTTCCAAGTTTCACTGGTAACACTTCTGATTTTTAATTTCCTTGGAGAAGTAAAAGTTGAGGGAAATATTTTCATGTCCTCTGTCTGGTAGTTATGGTAGAAATGACCTACCTCCCTTTTTCCCCCATTACATTAAAAACTTACAACAACAGTCACTAAAGTGTACTAAAAATATTTTCCCTCTACAGATAGTAAATTTAAATTTTGTAGAGATATTTTTGTAGCCCTTTTAATTACCGTGGATCACTACTTTATGTGTGTATGTGTGCTTTTCTCACTTTTTATAGGTGCTGCCAGTAAACGTTTTGGTATTGATGGTGACCGAGAAGCAGTCCCTCTAAATCTGGAGGTTCTGTACAACAGGGTGAGATGGTGCTTGGATTGTATCTATAAGTAAAATGAACATCATAAAGCTGCATTGTTAAAAAAAAAAAAAAAAAGTATTTGTAATTATGCCAAAAAATCAGGGAAAACAAACAAACTAAAACCATCACCCCTTCTCACCTCCTTAAGAAACTGGTTTCATTTATGGTCACTTCTCGATTCCCAGGAGATGATTCATCAAAATGTTGTGACAAAACACAAAGACTGTTAAACAAGCACTTGTAGCCTGTCTTGGCAAAGGTTTGGTCTTTTTTGGTCATGCGGCCTGAACCATTAGAGACTGCTAAAAAGCAATGTCGCTTTGTCTAAGTGCCATACCCAACAAATCCTCAAAAACAAAATCCTCAAAATCATAGTCAGGCAGCAGTTATGATCATTTCTATTTTTCTCATTTCCCAACATTCAAGTGTTTTCTTTCCAAAACAGCCATAATCTTATCCTACTTTTCCTCTCGTTCAGGTGGTAATTAGTGGCAGAAGCCAGTGGAAAAGAGAAACCAAAGTCTGTACTTCAGTAAACTTAATCAAAGCATGCAAGAATCCTGAGGAACTAGGTATGTTTCCACTTGTTACTGTAATCTATGGCTGAGCACTGAACTCTTTGTGCTTGTCTTTACAAATTATCTATAGAAGTTATCTTTTAAAATGAAATTCCATTGTTAACACTTGATGCATTCACTTTCTTATTGCTGTGTTGCTCAAGCTAGTGTTATAGTTCGAGGTCTTTGGATACATGCTTGAGTCGAAAATGAACGCATTCCGTCAGATGTGTAAGTGTAATCATTATTCGCCTGAAATGATCTTTATCAGACTCAAAGATGGAGTGCCTGCAGCTGACGATGACTGAGGTCCTGAAGAGACAGAATTGTAAAAGCAAGAAAGGATACAACCAGGTGAGCTAGACGTGATATTAGTCTGCCTTGGTGGTTTGTGGTTCTGAAAGCGCAGCGGCAGTGTGCTTTCACAAACAGCTTTGCACTGTAGTTATCACTGAAATGTGGAGTCCTCAAGAGATCTTGATAGCATCTCAAACTCTCAACTGAATCTCTCAGCTCACATACGCAAACACATATAAGACCCGTTTTCCGGCTGACACCGTGATGGAACAGAAAGCCACAGCACACAAATACAAACACACATCTCCTTTGCTGGTGTGTGATTTGACATTAATCTTGTTTTGCAACCCTGTGTGTTGGTGCGTTAACCTAGTTTGAGTTCGGAGCTTTGATTTATAAGAGTCTTTACACTCCTCGGCAGGATGTAGACCCAATTAAGTGACTGAATATGCCTCGAGACTTTCTTAACAGCTCACACAAGCTGTAAAAGTAATGCATATTGTTTAAAGTGATTCATTTTCATCAAGCCTTGTTGGTCTTTGGTAAAATGTCTAGTCATGACATTTTGCTCTGCTCATTACCTTTGCAGCAGCTGACTGTGACTGAGGTGAAGGTGGACAAAGTGCAGGTCAGCGGTGTTGAAAACACGACTTTTGCTGTGTGCCTGGACCAGGATGAGAAGAAGATACTCCAGACTGTTACCAGGTTTGAAATTCAACTAAACACATGCACCGAAACTGAAGGAAATTTGAGAGAAGTTACATCAGCTAGAAATTTTAACATTTTTATTACTTATTTAAACATATAGTAACAAAGTCATCAATTAAGACACTGCTTTCAGAAGCATCATTTTTATAGAAATAATTTAGAATTACAAGGCATAAAATAGATTTTTTTTGTTTTGTTTTTGAGTCCTTGTTTTGTCCTCACTGCAGTTTCTTGCTCAGCTGCATTATCATAGCCCTCTTTCCTCTCAGGAAGCATATACACAAATGACAAAACTTACAGTACACCGTCCATGCAAATGTTTGCTTTTCTCTAACCGTATGTTTCCTTCTGTATCATTAAGGTGTGAAATATCAGTGTGCTACAAACCTGACAGCTCCACCGACTGGAGGTTACGAAAATTCCAGACCTCTGCACAAATCCAGCCGCTCCACCCAACGTTCTGCTCCCTCCTCTGCCTGCCCATAGTCACTTTTAGTGGGGCTCTTCCCTGAGACTGCTGGCCACCGATCTGGATGGTCTGACGGGGAAAGATGCTCTGCACTGTTGTTCATATTCTGTGAAACTAGAAAACGATTACAGAGGAAATGGGCACAGGATATTTTAATGTTTTAATGTCAAGCGCGTGGACTGGTTCACAGGATGGTAGCTTCAACCTGCAGTGCTATGCAACATTTGGAAACATGTGAACAGGGATAGCTACTAAGTAGTAACAAAACTCAGTTGATTGATTTTATTATTTTTTATATATATTCACACATTCAAAGGACGTAGCAGGGGCAGTTCCTGTGTTTTTTTTTTGTGTGTGTGTTTTGTTTTTTTGTTTTTTCTCTTTGTACAAAGTAGTTATTCTGCATAATTAGGGAACACTTTAAGTTTCATTCATCAAGTTTCAATTCCTCTTTCTGCACTGACATAAAATCATGACTCCACCCACAGTGACTTTAAAATATACTTTGGGTAAACAGGATGAATCTACAGGTTCTCAGCTGAAAAGGCATACAAACTAGCGAACACCGTTCACTGTGTACGCTGGGCTCCCAGGAAGAGATGGGATGTTGAGATTCTGCTATCTTGGAGTCAAAATCTACCAGCTTTTTTTCTGGAGAAATCCACATGGCGGGGTCTATGGGGGGGGTTATCAGATTAAGTGACAATATCTGAGAATGCACACTAGTAACAGAGCATGTAAATATTCTGATTGTAAATATTCTGTTGTGTACTATAACTTGAATATCACGTCATCACTTTTGTGCCTGTTATACACAGTTTTAACTTTTCTCCTAAGGAGCAACTCTGTACTGTTTTAAGTGAATTAATAATTATATCCAGCAGGGGGCTCTAGTGACTTTTTTTTTTTTTAATTTACTTCACTTGACGTACACTCTACTTGGAATAAAGCGTCTTTGTAATTACTGTAATATATTTTATGGGCGAAATACTGAGTTTTATTTTGAAACAAGGCCACCAGTAGAAAGAAAATGGTGCTTAAAATAGATTTGGATGTACAACTTCCTGCATAAAAAGGAACTGATTCATTATTTTTTCACACAGTAAACTATGCAGTTAAAACGCTGCTTTTTTGTTAATGTAAAGGGATGATATTCTCACGACTTGACTGACACTGAAATTGAAGCACTGCAGATTAGGATAATTAAATGACCCGACAATTCAATCAACAGAAGGTTAAATTTAGGTACTTTTACTGTCAGGTAACACCAATGCTCTCCAGCTTCATGTCTCCTCTAATGAAAATGTTGCAAATGTGATATTTTGATCTGTAAATTATATCATCGCACCTCAAATTCAGAATTCATTAAAAACATATGTCTGCAAATGAAGTCGGCTGAATTTATAGGCTACGTGTACAGCATGAATGAACATAACGTTACCTTAAATGTTTCATTTTGTACTTCATAATTCTTATGACACATCTGAGGTAAAATGATTAAATCCTGACACGCAGTGACACCCGAGTCGACATCATCATACAACAGTCATCTGAAGGTTCATTTGAAAGTGAAGGTATAAGTTCACATCATAAAAATGCAGCATCGGGCCAAAATTAAAGGGTTTAAACTGTCTGTGAGTCAGCTACTCCATTAAAACGGAGCTTAAAGGTGAATGAATAATAAATTCATCTCTCTATCTGCCTGCCTGCCTGTATATCTACTTGGAAACGGTTGTGGCGTAAATAATAGTGTCTGATCGAGCGCTCTGATTGGTTTTCGCACAAGTTGCCGGTGTTGCAGCAGTGGGCGTGGTCAGCTGATCATAGCGCTCCAGATGACCGGAGTGAATTTCTGCAGAGACGCTGAAATAATCCAGTAATTTAAGTTGAGCGAATGAAGCCGCCTGTACAACTCAACTTCAGGTAAGTTTCCCTAAAATTTTCTTTGTGTTACTCAGCGCTGACACTTTTACAGTATAGTTTACTGTATGACCGCTCGCGGAAAAGTTGGTGTCGACGACCGTAAATTGTGGCTAATTTACATCGCTGGTGATAAAATTGGTATTTGCAAGCAGCTGTGCCTTCCGCGAAAACTGTGCATAGCCTTTATGTTTCTATTGCGCTGCCTTCCTTCGGGGAGATGGAGCGCTTAAATTTGGTGGATGTTTTGTTGTTTATTTTTTCATTTCTAGTCTTAACGGTATTTGTGTTTGTGCACTGGTGCGCCGGACGCTGCGCTCTGTCAGCAGTATACAGTAAGTATGACATGTGGAGATAAGATATGGCAGTGGTTTAATGTAGAGCGCCTGACTGGCATATTTGAGCAGAAATTCCGGCGCTACTGCTCATGTCAGTGCCGGGTCCCTCTCTCTCTCTCTCTCTCCATCTGTCTTTTTAATCCCATCATATTTTTTTTCAATAGGCTCTCTTACGTGCAAGTCAGCCTGTTCAGAAACCTCCCCACATCCTGGCTTATGACACGGGAAGACACGGGGGCGGCGGTTTATTTTCCCCGCCTGAGATAATAGCATGATTTTGATAACAGTGCCTGATCTGATTGAAGCCCTGACTCTGTTTGTCTGCTTGAGTCTAAAAGTACGCCTGCATTTCCTCCAGCTTCCTTGTTTTAGATCTGAGCTTCCTGGCATCACTTTGGGATTAAGTGGATGATGGTCTCCGTGGATGCGATCCTTTTTGTTTATTTAAAAAAAAAAAAAGAAAAAAAAGCAAAGGGCCAATTGTGGGTAAAAAAAAAAAAATCACAGCAGCTATTTTCTTTTTCCCGGAGAGGGGGCTACGCAACGTTAGTTTTTTTTTTTTGGAAGATGTCTGAGAGTCTTGAGCACTGGCTAAGTAAAGTTGCAGCAACATCCAGTTGCGCAAACAGATTTCTAATCTTGTTCAAGATCAGACTTCTGATGTCAACTACTGGGTGAGGTTCTCCAGTGGGAGATGAAGGCGCAGTGATTAAACTGCTTCAGATATTTAGGCTATTACCTCACTGCCTCACTTTTGTTTTGGACGCGGTTCAGAAGGAAATAATGTCGATCATACAGCTGCAGGATGATTAACAAATGCTCACAATGTAAATGCACATAATGAGGGAAATTAGTTGCACTCCTTTATTACGAAGATAACCTTATCAGTACTGTGGTCAATGTGTTGAGATAGGGCTTGCAAACTCATAAACAATTTCTGGGATGAGCCAAGTGCCTGCAGTGAGATAATGTAGCAAAGGAAGATGTTCTGGGGCACTGAGAGGATGAGTAGAACAGGTGCACCGTGAGCTACAGAACTGTGTTTAAAACTGCTTCATTTCAGCAGTGGAATAGAAGTATATTAAGGATTATTAAGCATTAGTTAAAGAGTTTACATCACATGCTTATTGTGTAACAGTGATAATAAGCACAAACTCCTGCAGCTAGTGGAATTTATGGAGCAAGCACAAACTGTAAAAAAAAACCAAAAAAAAAAACCAATAAAAAATGTACAAAACATCCCCTCAAAACAAACAATTAAAAAAAATCTATCAAAAAATAATAATAAGATTCACAGAGAGGTGAATGAACACTGTGTAAGAGGATGTGGCACACCCCATGAGGGTCAATGTCATGTGCTGCCATAGTGGTCTTTCTCCACAAAGGACTCTTAGTTCTTAGAAAATATCAACAATTTAAGGGCAACGATTGGAGCCATTTTTGAACGTGTGTCTTGAAGGCATCTTAACACTACGATAAAAATCTACTTTCGTTCAGTAACTCAAAAACTAAAGACGGGAATGCCGATCCACATGAGGGCACTGATAGGGCTAGAGACAATAGGTTGCATTTGTGGGCTGCTCGGAAATGTTCAGTTGGAATGCTGAAGGCAGAGAAGCAGTTTGTTGGTGGGGAAAAGTACTTTAGGCTGCAATACAGAAAATTTATTTCCCTTACCAGCCCAAGCCAAGACTCTGTCCAAGACTCTGGTGTATCTGATGTCCCCGTGCTGGTGTTGTTCCTGCATCATCATAATTAATGTTTGCCCAGGATCAGCATTGCAAATGACAAATCACATTGTTGTGACATCGTAGCTTTGTGATGTGGGGGAAAAGTAAAAAAAATAAAAATAAATAAAATGCCTTTGTCACTGTAGAAAAAATGGTAAGCATTTCAAGTGCTTTCTTTATTAATTTATACAATATAATAAATATTTATCAAGTCTGGCTGTTTGCCAAAAATTAGCTTACTCTCTCGTGACATCCTTTTGAGGAGACGCTAAACATGAAGACACAACAGGAAGGACTTGAGTAATTTTGGGTTATAATAAACTATATTGTAGCCGGTTTGAAAGCCGGGGCTTAGGTGGGGCATAATCTCCACTATATCTTCAGGTTCTGTTAACTTGTATGGTTCATCTGAGCAGTTCAGACTACCGGTTGGTTACTTGATGTGTTTACTTGACGTCGGATACCATCACACAAAATACAATGCACTCTGTATCATTACCGGGAGAAAAAAAGGAGGAAAACAGTGCAATTTTAAAGCATGAAGGAAAAAATAAAAGATCCAATATAAAAGAGAGACTATAAAATAAATTAAAGTGTATTTAATTCTATTTAATATTTAAAAATGAATCAAAAAAACAAGTTGGTCAAAATGGCAGGTGTTTTCATGACAGCTTCACACATGCCAGCACTTGTGGCTTTCCTTATCTTAACTAAACTATCTCTAGAAGTTATGCTGTTGGATAAAACATTGTTGTTTGTTTTTTTAAGGTCTTCTACAGTTTGTTTGCCACTTTCTAGTGTTTTGGCCCATTGAGTGGATATAGCTTTTGGACCCGTGTTACCCTACGCAACTTTTGAATTTTCCCAGAAAACTTGACACATTTAAAATCACAACCTCGCAGAGAGTTATTATAAAAAACCCTTATTCCACATGTAGCAGATACCAAAATGCAGACAGCCGCAGACTGTCCTCAGTTTGAGACACCACCCTTTTGTTTGTTCTAAGGCACATAAAAACAAACGGCAGCACTTCTTGGCATAGTTGTGCGCCTGTGGGCTCCTTGGAAAGAAGTGGCTTCATCGTGGCCAATTATGGGAAGATCTATTTGTGCTGTTGGTTATGTCTCTGTGACGCACTTGGCACATCCTGTGGTGGTAGCAGTCGATCACTTTACCCCTAAAGACCTTTTACTGTTTGAAAGTTTACTGCTGTGATTCAGCGTTGCCCAGTTCTGCCCACAGTGGCTGAATAAGATCTGATGTGTGGTTAGACTGGTGATCTACCAACATTTGTTGTTCAGACTTTTGCATTGATATTCTTAAACAATGCAAAAAATATTGTACAAAAATGTATCTAAATGTGTCCATATATATATATATATATATATATATATATATATATATATATATATATATATATATATATATATATATATATATATATATATATATATATATATATATAGTGTATATGCACTTGATTAAATAGATGCATTAGCAGCAAGGATACCATCTCATCTGTTTGAATCTTTAGGAAATCCACCCAGACTATTTTCTTAAACAATATGTAAGGAAATCTGTTGTGGCTAAATAAGCAAATAAAATATGTGAAACCGATTTGCTGCTTCTTCACAGTGATGTCTTTGCAAACAGGCATGTCAGAGCTGCACGTGAAAGACTGAATAGCTGATATTAGCCGTCTCTAGAAATAGCTTGTTATCCATTAAGACCAAAAATATAAATCATTCACACTTCTCCACAATGCTCTGGTTATTCTCAGGCCTTCTGTCTGAGGTCAAAGCTGTACGGTTGTTACAATGCTGTCTTTGTTCAGAGCTGTCTGTCGTCAAGAAGAATGAATTTGGAAGTATGACTGGATTTGAACCCTATTCTAAAATACTTATGCAACGTTAATATTTCATACAAGTTTCACTGTTATAGCAATGTTAGAGGAAAAGCAGAATAATTAGGTTTTGAACTGCAGACAAGTTACTGGTTTGTACGTAAATACTCGTTTAAATTTGTGTGCATCAGTCAGTGCGAGTTATGTTTTAAGCACTTTGTATGCAGCATAATATATGTGCTTATGTGTGACTACACGGAATTCTATACAGTGTAGTATATGGACTTGCTTTCATCATCATTTGTGTTAAGTATTGTATTTGTGCACGTTGCCTAATGCTACACCCTTACACGAACACTAGTGGACCAGCTGACCCACTTCTTACAGGCATAAGCTCCACAGAAAGAGCCTCACCAGACACACACGCACATACACACACATGCAGACCTTTACAGGAAGCTCCTCTGTCTTGTTTTGTCCAACTTCCTTTTGCCTGATGGATCTAGCATGCTACAGCAAACAGCATAAATCGGCACCTGGTGCATGGAGACCCGTGCCTTAACTTTGTACTTGCACCAACTCCTCCAATCAGAAACGTATCTTTCTTGTAGTGTTTTAACTGTTTGCTGCATATTTTGGGCATTATTTTAGAAAATGTTTGCAGACCCCGAGGAGATAATTCTTGGGTTGGGCAAGTTTACACACAAACGTGCATATTCAAGCATCCAGGAGGACTTCCGTATATTGTCCATTATGTTGATGCAGGAAATCAATTTGATTGATATCCCCTGTTGCTCATATGAGATCAAATGTCTGTTTTAGGGATATCTTTGCAACTTTTACTTGTGCAGTTTGTGTTTCTACACAATCCTCACAGTGTTTAGTTATCTTTGCATAATTGGAATCATAGAGGACAAACTATCTTTTGGCTATTGAAGAAGTATTCTGCAGGACTGTTTTGTAGCTCCTGAGGTGATTCACATGGAGAAGAAAGTATGTTCTTTCTCTCCATATTTTCACTGCATTTTTTTTCTTTTCCGGAGAAGGGGGGAAAAAAGTCAAGGAACTTAATTATGCTGCTTTTACTGTCAGTGATAGCCCACACAATACTGCATTCATTAATGGTTCTACCAGGAAATCCAAAATATGTTACTCCACACTTGTTTTTCAGGTATTACTTGTTGTCTACATGTCAACAAAAGTGTGCAGATGCTTTTGTCTTTGCTGTACTCTATCCAATTCAAAACTTGAGAGACGACTAAGCTCATCTGCTTCCTAGGTTGGGGATTTCCAATCAAGCAAACACACATATGATCTCAGCCCCCCTCGCATGCATCTAAACACCACCTTTCTCTTGCTCTATGAACGCACTTCCACTCACACTGAGCTGTCAGGCCCTTCCTGTTTTCTGAGATGTCTGCAGTGTGCCTCAGTGTGCTCCTGTTTTGTGTTAGGTAGCGCCGTCTGAGCCTTCAGTTGACCACTGCAATATTTGTTGATGTCTGCTTGTATAAGAAAGGTGTCGATGCTTGTGTTTTGTAACGGAAGCTTAGATCAGGAACTGAATATTAATTGTAAATAGTCAACACTCAGGGGAAATTAGTGTCAACAGCATGAGGCCAGGAAGTAAGAGGCAAGATTGCACCTGTAATAAAATGTTAACCAAATTTTTATACCAGTTTTCCGGGTCATTTGTCAGACTTAAAGCCAGATGCAAATCCAGACCAAAACATGCTTTATTGTAAGAACAAGGCAACAAAAATGGAATAAGTAGAAAAATACAAAATTGCAAGAAGTACAACGAGGCTTGGGAGGTAGGAACGCTGGAGGACTATTTATACACCCAAGGCTTTGGGAATGAGAAGAATGTGAGACACAGGGGCCAGTAATGAAGACAATCAACAGACAGTAAGTAAAACCCAAAGAAAGAAATGAGAAAACTAGCTATCGAATAAAACGGGAAATGAGCAACAATAACCGAAATGAGACGCTGAACCAAGAAAGACAGGAATGAAGTAATTAGTGGGGGAACAAAGAAAGATGAGATGTAAAGCACTTTGGTTTTAAATACGGTATATACAAATAAAATATACTTACTTACTAAATCAAATGCTCAACAATGTCACAAGAAGTCAAACTCACAATTGGAATAATAAAGAAATTTATTCACAAACCCCGAACTTCAAAACTTCAAACACTACAACACTAAAACCCAAACAGAAACCCCAACTCAACTATATTCACAGAGAATCCTAAACAAATACACAAAACCCTATTGCCAAGACAATTTTAGCATTTTAGCTAACAGCCATGCAAACATTGGGCATGTTATAATCTGTGCCAAACTGATCATGTGATTTATGTACATGAAAAAAGGGGCTTTTGTAAGATGCACCGTGGTACTGCTAAGTTGGTTGTGCAATAGATGTTATGAATAGTATTTGTGCATATGGTTACTTTTATATTTCCTACTTTTATATCTCCTGTCTTTTATTCTGTTTCAGCTAAAACATATGAGTGCAATAAATTATGTCAGAATGCCTGCATGTTAGGTGAATTTAACTTGACTTTGTCTGGTTGATTTTATGTAGTTTAAACGCGAATTAGATATTTCCTGGTGTGCATGTTGGTACAATAACACATTTTAGTGTTAGTTATTTTTTGTAAAAAAAAATAAATAAAAATGACACATTGTGGTGTGACAAGAGTGAACGAAGATTTCATACAAAATCATCAGTTTTGTGGCAAAAAAAACAAACAGTTGAAACAAGCGTGAACGTCCAAGTTAAATTATAAAAAAAGAGTTTTGTTAGGACGTGGAAAATAGATAATGCCCACAGACTTTTATACATATACAATCAAACTGAATATTGTAACGGAAGTTGGTAGGACTACACAAGGCAACTTTTAGTATGTTGCTTCAACTATGAAAATTCTTAGATTTGGTGTTATGTAGGCTGGACATGTTTTCTTATTTGTTTTGTTTTTAATCTAACACAAGGTAAAAAAATTTTTTTTTTAAATCACCTTTTGCAGTACATTCACTGCACACTGGGTTTTCCAAGCTACTTATTTAGAAATGTTCTGAATGATATGGTTCATCTATTTTTAAGCCATATCTGAGCTTGAGTTACTTCTCTCTCTCTCTCTCTCTCTCTCTCTCTCTTTCTCTCTCTCTCTAAATATAGAGTGTTGTCTGCCCACTCATTTGACAGAAAGGAAGTGCTACGTATGTGTCAGCTCCTGTGCCGCATTAATAGTTTCTCTTAGAAAGGCCAAAGTTGAGTGTATACTCAAACAAGCAGTGTATACACCCTGTGTGAGTGAGAGCCTGTGCATGACATTTTTCATGCATGTGTGTGTGTGCATGCTCGGTTAGTTTTGTGTCTGCACTTTTATATATATATATATATATATATATATATATATGTATACCATAGAGAAACAGAAAAATAAAATAATATTCTTCCTGTGTATTGAAGGAACCAGTTGCACAGCTGAATATGTAAAAAGAGAAGAAAACAAGAGGTGAGAGAAAGAAGGAATGAAAAACAGTGAGAAAGAGGTTGATCATACTAGAGGCACCCGGAAACTTGTGGTCAGACAGGCAACATTCAGCTGCTGAGGCAGCGTTGTTCACTGTTTTTGAAAGCACTGCTTTTCTTAGAGGGATCAGGGCTAAATCCAGCATACTAAGTCCTTTTATTGTACACGTACGGCTGGTGGAATGACCTCAAAGCATGTGTGTGTGTGTGTGTGTGTGTGTGTGTGTGTGTGTGTGTGTGTGTGTGTGTGTGTGTGTGTGTGAGTGAGAGCACTGAAGAGGGTGAAATGAGAAAACTTAGAAACGTGCAAATGAGAGTAAGTGCCAGGTGTAAGAGTTTAGAAATGTGAGAAAACAAGGGGTGAGTCAGAAGTCTAAAAATAGAAACATATCCAAATAGTTCAGCCAAGTCGCACACCTGCACAGACACCCCGCCCCCCCGCCACCACACACACCTCCATTCGTCATCACCAGAATTAACTGAGCTCATACCATAACTCTTACCCTCATACAAAAGGAAATACATTCAGAAATAAATCATTGTTCTCACTTGCGTGTGATTCACTGTCTCACTCGCTCTCAGTCTCTCTGACTTCTTGTCACTTACATGTTAGTACAGCCTGTGTAGTGTGTGAGTCTAGCAGACTTGGAGGATATATTTGTTTGTCTCTATATGGAACAGGGTAAGTTTTTGTAATATTATCTCCATTTTACCTTACGGTTAGCAATGGATTTGGATGCTTTATGATCATAGTGTCACCTTGTGTGATAGTATGAATATAGGTTTTGACTTTTTTTTTTTAAAACTGGTAACTAAAAAAATTACCTAACAACTACCTAATCTACTTGAAAACCATTTTATCTTATTTTTGTTTCTGTGAGTCTTGGTGTATTAGGTTCCTTTCTTTTGCTCTGTTTATGCAAAAGTTTTTTATTCATTATTACTTATTATTCTGAGTAGAGAAGAGAGCAAAACATAAGTACAAATATTCATAACAATTTGTCTCCATAACAGATCCTTGGAAAGCAGGGTTTGTTGCTTATCTCACATATCATTTGTGAGATATGATGTACATGAAGGCTCTGAAACTAAACAAAGCGTGGTCACAATGGATGGTTTGTTCTCAGTAAATGTGGGTAAATGTCACAATGAGTTTGTGTTACGGACAGTTGACAGATGACTCATAAACCTGTGTGGGACTTGAAGTCGGCTGTATTATTAATAGGAATTTCTAATGCTTTTGGAGGGTTTTAGTGTTGAGGTGTGTGTGTGGGTGTGTGTGTGTGTGTGTGTGTGTGGTGGATTGAGAAGCTGTCTGTCCACTTACTGTTTGATCGCACATGCAAGAGAACATAAGTGACGCTTATTTTCCACATTTTCTTCCTGTCTACAGTTGATGGATACATGATGCATGTGAGACAGGACCAACATGGCCCTCTGGGATAGCTCAAATAATATGTGTAGTATGGAGCAAACAGGTACGGGAAACTCACTCAGATAAGCGCACATTGCTCAATTATAAATAACTGCAGGAACATATCTTAATTTGATCGTGATTTATTCAGAGTTACTGTTAGTAACGTGTCATTTAAAGCAATTGTGACATTGTGTTGAATTTCAAAAAAAAACCATTCAGACTTAAACTCCTAGTGTCTCAACCTTTCTTGTCAGCTGGTGGCTCCCCTACAGTTCCAGAGCCAGAGCTCTACCGCAGCATCCAGGCTGTGCTGCCCAGGGAAACAGACCAGCTGCAGCACCCTGACTGTTTCAACAAAGGTAAGCAATGACCTCAATCACCTTGCCAAAATTATGTCAGAGGTATAAAATATGTTTTTTAAAAGCTTTGTTAGCGTTTATTGTTGACTCTCTGAGAACAACGTCATTTGACTTTTTCACTGAGACTTAACAA
>JAMQGT020005841.1:0-21996 GCA_024447675.2 Pterophyllum scalare
GTTATGTTATGTACTTCGTTCAGTTACGTATTGCTGATCTAAACTGTAAGGAATTTAAGAAAACAATTACAAAATACAACAAACAAAACTTCACGAAAAGAACTCACACACTGGGCCTCCAGCCCAGGACCATGACAGTCCAAATCAAAAACATCGGGGCGAAGTTAAAACAGGGTCCAAAGCAGTCCAAAGAGAAAAGACAGGGGACGAAGCCGAACAAAGGCCAAACAGTTCAGGGGGATGATTCAGGTTTGCAGGCTGAGGTATCTCAGGATACTCGAACGACTCAAGATTCTCAGCAGGGCGCGCAGCCGTCTCTTCCGACGACTGTGGCTGCTGAGCCTCAGGATACTCAAAAGAGTCAGCAGGATGCACATCCGTCTCCTCTGACGACTGGGGCTGTTGTGCAAGCACGGGCTGCTTAAAGAAAAGAAAAAGTTCTGATGGTGGTGATGGAAGCGGTGACACAGGCTGCGGACAGGTTGCAGGTGGCAGAGCTGAGCGCGGGCTCTGAAGCTGAGGGCTCAGAGGCAGGCCTGCCCATGGCCACCTCTACCCGTGGACACAGAATGGGTGCAGGAGTGTGCATGTCCTTGGCCACTCCGACCTGTGGAGCAGGAACAGGTGCTGGTGCTGAGTGCCTCACAGGAGCCTAGCTCCCAGTCTCTATTGTCCACAGTTTCTAAGCACTCAGTCTAATCAGTGGTCAATTTATTAGCAACAGTCTCAGGTGACGCTAGCATGTGAGCACACTCATTAATCCCAGTAGTAACAGATGTAGCAAATCTTGTGAAAAACACACCATGAACAGTCTTAGGAGCTAAACTGGGTGTTTCTGTGAAACTAGCATGCTTGGAAACAGCGCACAAAATGTCCTTGCTATTAGCTTGCTTAAAAGCAGGAAATGACATGTCCTCTCTACCAAATGGCTCAGACATATGACAAAGGAAATTATCGCTCATGCCATGAGGAATATAATGTGACTGATTATTGTTTTTAGGTTTGAAACCCTGATGTGACATGTTTCTTTAAATGAAAGGTCATTATGAGTCTCAGGCTAGAAAACACAGCAGGAATAATCACCCTTATATTGAGGTTAAACTGTACCACTAGACAAATAATCACTGTTTACAGAACTGGAACACAATGAATCCACCAACAAAGGAGAATCAAAAATTTCCACATTATCATTTAACCAAAAATAGTCAGCTTGAAAACAGAGCTTGAAAAGTCTGTGTGTTCTGGCACCAATGCATGAAAAACAGTTTTACTCACAGCAGGATGGTTGGGTGGTGTAGCGACGTTATGTCCAAGGAAACTGGCAAAAGACTCTAACAGCGTTAACCCCGATGCTAGCAGAGAGTAATCCCTGTTTCGCCACCGAGAGCCCCTTTCCTGGAACGGGAAGCATGCGGCGATGAAAAGGAGGGGCTGACAGACTGCTGTGAGGAAATGACTGTTGAAAGTTGTCAGTTTGATTTCAGTTCTAAGCTAAATCGATAGAACTATTCACACAGATTACAGAACAGTTTAGTTTTTGAAAATCGGACTAGGGGTTCACATTCTAGAGGGATTTGAATCCAGCAAATTTGAGGGTCTTTCATACATTTTAATGGTAAAGCAATGGAAAAACTTTTATTCTATGATTTTCAAATAAAACGTAGTACATCTTCAAAGGCTCTCAATCACTTTCTGAGCAATTGCACAGGTACCTGTCAGATTTGGGATTGCATCTACATTGTGACCCTGGCATTAGCACTTAACCTTGACCTTTAATCTTCAAGGTCACGCGGTCATGACTGAAAATTTGATCATGTCCGAAATACAGCATAGTAGTATATCAAAATGAAGGGAATCTGACAAAGATTATGCATCTGCAAAGGAAAAAGGCTGATGGACCCATATTAGCCTGCTATTACTTAAAACCTCCTAGTACAAGTCAAAACTCGATTCCCATAATTATCAATAAGAGCATGAAAATCCACCTTTGTCTTCATCATGTACTTGAAGCAAAAATGGAAATTGAACTATTTATCATATTTGTACAATATTTATCATATTTGTATTAAATTATTTATATTTAATATATCTTTAATATATTCATAATTTATATTTAATATGTTTTTTAAATATATTTATTAGAAATTGCATTTATATTTTTTGAATGATCGGTTCCATTACAAATTGTATTTTGGGGTAAAAACAATGAAATAAGTTCATGCATTAATCAAAAATAATAAAACTTTTTTTTTTTTGGTGATTCCTGGTAAATGTCACTCACCAATGGCTGTGACATTAGTAAAGTACCGGCGCCGTCAAATTATCAGTTTAAACTTCATAGTTTTGTAATTAAGGGACCAGATAATCGATATGAGGGGCTTTGTTGTTGGTATGGGGGGTGTAAGGGTGCAAGTTACGGGGTTAAAATTCACCTTTCTCTGCAAATATCTAACTTTTTTTTGAAGTTGTTATAGCTGCAAAGGGTGGGCCGACATCATATTGAATCCTATGGATTAAGAATGAGATATCACTCTTGTTCCTATATGTGTGAAGGCAGACGAGCAAACTTTTGGAATATAGTGTATGTCATGGACACTGTGTTTTGCACCTTTATATTTGGATTCTTGTATTTATAGTGTTTTGAATTCTTTTTGAGTTTTATATTTTGACAGTCATTTCCTGCTGGGTTTCTTTATGTTTCCTGAGTTTTAGTTCATGCTGCTTCCTCCGTGTTTCCCTGTGTCCTATTGCGTCACCTGTATCTCTGTGTCATGTTACTTACTGCTTTATTTTGATAGTCTTTAGTCTATTGTGGATTGTGTTTGTTTGTTCTTCCTCCCTTGCCTCATTGTGTTGGATCATCTACACTTGTGTTAGTTTGCCACAGATGTCTGCACTTCTTTTGTTACCTTGTGTGTATAAGTAGCCTCAGTGTGCCTGTGTTTCCTTGTTGTGGTGTCTGTTATTCTACATTAGATTTGATTAAACTTTATTAATCCTGTGAAGGAGCTCTGAGCCGCATCCTTCACTATATAGGTGATCAGTCATTTTATATATTTGATATTGCCTGAAGATTTTGATATCTCGAAGATTTTGTTAAACCATATATTAATGAATGATTTTGAGTATTGATTTAACATATTTAAATATATTTAAGGTGTCTGATTTTAAAGTAATTAGTTATGGCATTTATTAACCCTTGTCTCTTCCGAGGTCCATTTCTGATTGGCGGGGGGGGGGGGTGTTTTCATGAAGCGCGCACGTGAGGATACTCCACCTGACTTCCATTCTCAATCAACAGATTGGACTGAACCATGGAGTGTGGAAGGCAGGGAAGGGGGATATTTTGTCATGGGGATTTTGTTAAAATGCTTTCTATTATTATTTAGATGTGTTCTAGTTTTGTTGAGATGCTCGTGTTATTCATTTTTCGGTTTAATAAGATATCTTATGAGATGCTGTGTACATAATTGTAAATATCTTTGGGAAGGACTCCCCTGTGGTTGCAAGGAACGTAACCTATATATAGAGGGCTTTTCTATGCTTTGGGGGGACTGGAGTTACTGCTAGGTGTGTGATGTCACTGTTGTTCACTGTTTTCATTGTATGATTTATTGTTAGTAAAGTAAAGACAGAGCTCTGGATATTTGAGTCACCTCTCATTTGGTTTCATCTCCATGCACCTCAAGCTTTTTGTGGTTGCCATCTTGAAAGGGGTTGGTTTTCAGCAAAAACCCCACAAATCCCTTTGGGAGGGTTCTGTCAGGGAAATTAAAGTTCCACTAGCACTCTTACATTATAGGCACACAAGCAAGTAGTCAGAAATATACAAGCAAATGAATAAACAGATAAATAATATACAGAGATGCAACAAAGACAACACAGACAAAGGAAGATATAAAATGTCTTACTGATGATGTGGTATTGCACCTTGATATTGCCCATTGTCCAGTATTGCTTTATGCTACATTTTGTTTGTGGTCAGGCTCCGGCTGCTGCTTCTCCCTCTCCCTCCCTCCGTCCTCCTGTTGCTCTTCCTCCCCCCCAAACAGACTGCTAATGACAGTGTGTAGAGGGTGCCTGGCATCAACCATAATGTCCAGTAGTTTGTCCATAGCCCTCTTCTCTGCCGCCGTCACCAGAGAGTCCAGTTTCATGCCGACCACAAAGCCGGCCCGCCTGATCAGTTTGTCCAGCCTTGATGTGTCCTTCTTGGATATACTGCCCCCCGAGCACACCACAGTGTAGAACGGGACACTTGCTATAGTAGTCTCATAAAGCCTTTGGACTTCCAAATGTGGCCTCATTAAGCCTCGAAGCTTTCCGTCCAATTGATTTAAAAAACGGTTAATTTCTTGAGGTTTCATGTGCACACAAAGCCCCCTACTGGTCAAAACCTTTACTGTCATTTCAGCTTATTTGTGATGGCCTCTTGGCAGTTTGCAACAGAGTCGGCATGGGAATAATCACTGCAGAGAATAGGAAAAAACATCATTTGATTTTGTGTTGCTCAGTTTTTTATTCATCTAATTTTTTTTTTGATTAATGCATGGGTCATGGTAACAAAGGTCTGTCAATGTTAAAAAAACTTGTGTGATTTCAGTCAGTGTTTAAATAGATCCAATAGGACCTGAGATGTTTGTGTTAAAACTGCTGCAGTGTTTTCAAAAGATGGAGCAGTGATTGTGCTCATGAATACTAAGGTGATGGTGACTTTATTCATTTTTATTAAGAAACAATATTTTGTCCACTGTGTTGGAGTCAGTTGGTTTCTCTTTTTGAAAAGAACCTCTCCGCCTTTGGAGAAAAGCCTTTCACATGGTACTGAAGGGGCAGGGGTGCACAAATATCCCACTGTACGCCTAAATAGGCTTGGATATGTGTGTCTCTGTCTCTCCCAGTACTGAAGGGGATTCTCAGTTCTGCTACAAAGTCCCTGAAGCCTTTATTCTCAACTATATTGAATGCCTGTGTGTTTACCAGTCAACATCATAATTCCTCTATACTGCCTGATACACACTTGGATGTTGTCATCCCCTCTGTACTGTCTGGCAGGCGCTCCAGTAGGCAATAAGGACTTCACTGCAAACCTAAAGGGTGCATCCTGAGCAATTTACGTCCTCTACCTCATGATCAGCTCTCAACAGTGCATCTTTCATGCTGTTGAATGCCTGTTCACTCAACAATAAAGCACCATTAATCCATGACACCCCCAATATCATGGTTGATGGGCTTGTTGACCATTAAAACTATGCCCTATCATGTAGCTTTAACTCCCTTGCCCCCATCAAAACCTGGACTGTCTCTTTCACCTTCTCTGCCCCGTGGTTCACGACAGAACTCCGTGTTGTAAAGACCGCCTGCCGCCGACTTGAGAGGCTTTGCAAAAGATCTGGTCTCACAGTGCATCTAGAGGCGTATAAAGACCAGGTGAGGTCCTACAAAGATGCTCTTTCTCAGGCCAAGACTCATTATTACTCTTCTCTCATCCACCAACAGCAAAGACATCCCAGATTGCTGTTCTCCACCTTCACCCCATTGATCCACCACATTCTTCAAGTCCCCCTGACCTCAGTCACAAGTTCCTGGACTTTTTCCAAGAAAAAGTTAACACTGTTCATCGGCACCTCCTGGCACCTGTACGTCCGTTGCTGGATCTCGCCCCCCCCCCCGCTCCACATTTATCTCACTGCTCCTTTTCCTCCTTCTCTTCGGTAAATTTCTCCCAGGTTATGAAGTGGATCTCTGTGGCTAAACCCTCCACCTGCCCTCTCAACCCCATGCAGACACTGTTGGTGAAGACATGTGCACCTACTCTATGCCCCTTTATGGTCAATATCATCAACTCTTCTCTGGAGTCAGAGTGGTACCCTCTAACTTTAAAACGGCCTCAGTGACTTCAATTCTCAAGAAGCCAGGTCTTAACCCTGATGACCTTAATTATCAGCCTATTCCTAACCTTCCTTTTCTCAGTAAAATCTTGGAAAGAGCAGTGGCCACCCAACTGCAGCAACATATGGCTAACCATAACCTCTATGAATCTTCACAATCTGGCTTCAGAGCGCACCACATCAAGGAGATTGCACTCATTAAAATAACTAATGATCTTCTTATTGCTGCTGACTTTGGCCATATCAGCATCCTCATCCTCCTGGACCTCTCTGCAGCTTTTTGCACCATTTGTCATACCATCCTTCTTACCCATCTATCCAGCAATCTTAGTCTAACTCGCACTGCACTCTCCTGGTTTCAGTCCTACCTCTCGAACCATACACAGTTTGGCACAGTGGGAGGCTCCCACTCCACCTCTGGTCCAGTTAACCAAGGTGTGCCTCAAGGTTCTGTGCTTGGACCCCTTCTCTTCACCATCTGCATGCTCCCGCTTGGTCAGATCATCCGTCGCCATGGTCTCTGTTTTCATTCCTACGCTGATGACACTCAACTCTATCTTAGTACCAAACCCTCCTCTCAGCTCCCCCACTCAATCCCTTGTCAGTTGTCTGAATTAAATCAAAACCTGGATGTCACTTAATGTACTTAAGCTAAACAGTAATAAAATAGAGCTCTTGGTTGTGGACCCCAAAGCCCTACTTCAGAAATTCAGAGACCTCCTCATTGACATAAATGGTTCCCCCATCTCACCTTCACCATATGTTCACGACTTGGGTGTCGTCTTAGACTCAACACTTTCATTCAAGAATCATATCAAATCGGTCACTAAAACAGCTTTCTTCCACTTTATGAACATCTCTAGACTCTGGCCTTTACTTACTGATTCTATAGCAGAGACCCTTATCCATGCCTTTGTCACCACCCAGCTGGACTGTTGCAATGGGGTCTTGTTTGGGATCTCTGGCAAAGCCCTGGACAGGCTCCAGTATGTCCAGAATTCAGCTGCCAGACTTTTAACCCGCAGTATGGTCTGGCAACACATCACCCCTACCCTTATTAAGCTACATTGGCTTCCAGTAAAGTCTCGCATTGTGTACAAGATCCTTCTCCTCACTTACAAATCCCTCAATACTTTGGCCCCTCAGTAATTTTCCCACCTCTTGCATCCATACAAACAGCCTTGGACACTATGGTCCTCAACCATGGGTCTGCTCTTTGTCCCTCACACCAACCTCCATACCTTTGGGGACAGAGCCTTCAGTGTGGCAACCCCTACTCTCTGGAACTCTCTCACTACTCAGCTTTGCAATACCCCCTAACTGGACACTTTTAAGAAACTGTTGAAAAATCACCTGTTCAAAAAGGCCTTCAATTTCTATTTTTTTTCCCAGCATCTTTGGGTTTCTTGAAAGGTGCTATATAAATCTAAGTTATTATTATTATTATTAGAAGTTTTGACTGGTGCTGTATATACAGTATAATCAAATTTTATATGCATGTGTATAAAAATATTAACATTACAAAAATAAAATAAGGTATTTGCATGTCAGAAGTAATTACATGAAAATGTGAACATGTGCAATGGTTGTTGTTTTATGTGTGTGATGAATGTAGTGTGAGTATTCTCAATGTTATTAGTATGATGGCTGAATAGCAAATATAAAAAATGAAAAAGTATACCCACACTGGCTGGGTTCAACTCTGTCCCCTCCATTATTTTCATGACCATGATGATGCTGCAGCATAGAGGAGGTGTTATTGTTGTACCCCAGCTGTTTGGGACTCAACAAACAGTTTACCTTGGAATAAAAAAAAAAAAAAAGTGAATATTATAGTACAGGCACAAGATGTATTCCTGAAAAAGCCCCCCCCGCCCCCCTAAAAAAATACACAGTGGTAACAGCAACACACCTTCAGAAATATCCTCAACTTTTTAATTCTGTATTAATATTTTCTGACTTAAATAAATCTAAATAAGAAAAATGTCAAAACAACATGAAATAAACCAACTGCAGCTCATATGTAAAAACTTGGACGTTCCACAACAAAACCTTCACAGTTATGTTTCAGACTGCTCTGTAGGGTTAGACCAAACTTACTCTTGCTCAGAGATTAATTGAATGCATCAAAAATAAAAGTTACTAAAGAAAACAAAAAGATATCCTGTCCCCAGGCTAACTCAACACTGACATCACCATGGAAACAATCAGCATCACCTGCTTTAAGTAGTGGCAACAAAGAAACAAGTCAGAGTTCATAATTTGAATTTTGCTGACAGTGATATCGAGAGAGGATGTGAGGGAACAGGACCTCAGTGACCCACTGGAAGCACACTACAGTGATGACATCAATAAGTTCATTCGTCAGTCAGGCTTAAGTAAGCTCTGCTACACTTTGCACTGTGCTGAGTTTGTACTCAATAGAAAGTTTCCTGTGCTGTTTACCATGAAGAGGGTAGCCTGATGGGTAATGTATTTTGAGACACAGGTTGAGTGTTAGTGGGGGGCCACCCACTTTTTGTCCCCTGTGTGTGTGTGTGTGTCTGCATTTCTTGTCTTTGCTGAGATAACGGAGATAACTCAAGCAAGCTAGTTACCAGCTACAAGCCTGGCTACATATATGCCAGAAGTCTCTCTTCTACGGTTAGGAGCCGCGGATCTGGGAGAGGTAACACTGGGGCCCCTTTTCTGGGATTAATTACCGCAAAGGACAGAGAGAAAAAGAGAAGAAAAGGAAATGCTCCCAACGAGAGAGAGAATGGCAGCACTTGGGGGTGCTGAGAGAGAATGCCAGGGTAATGCACTTCAATAAGAGCACTAACCCATTATTGTTGGAGGCCACAGAGACTGTTAAAGTTAATCTGGACTCAGCTGAAAAGTACACACTGAGTATTATAGCGGCAACCCCTTTGTCACAAGCATTGAGCTAACATTAACTGCTAATGAAGAAGCCGCTAATATGACACGGTTTTGCTGCATTTCCACTAGTACCTACTCAGCATGCCACTGATCGACCAGTCACTAGCTGAGTCATAGGAGTGACTCCTTCACCAGAATCAACTGCGCCATTTTTAAAACCCGACAGCAAGAAAATGGAGGCACGTCTCCAAGCTAATAGCCGCGTTTGAGTCGCATACAAAGTATATCAAGAGACTACTGCCTGCGTTGCTATATTGACTCCACCCACATTGAGGTGGCACTCAATTGTAATGGAAACAAAACAAGACCATGCAGAATCGTGTCAAGTCACACCGTGCTGAGTAGGTGCTAGTGGAAAAGAGGCATTTTAGGGCCGCATGGCACCTCACTCCCCACCCTCAACACAAACCAACCAACCCTTTCTTAACACTGGGGCACCGCAGAAGGGAGATTTTAATCACCTTCAGCATCCAAAGTGTCTATATGGCATTCACCCCGGTTAAAGCGGCACACTGTGGCACAGCACTAAGAAAGCCCTTAGTGGAGCACTTGGTGCTTTCTAGAGAAGCACCAAGTGCTGGTGCAGTTGTGCAGCCTCAGAAACCCTCCAGCAACCCTGTCCAAGTCTTCAACCCTAGGGCTGTGCCTTTTACCTTAAGGAGGGGTGCTGTGGCTGGGGTTCTCCAGCTGGTCTTGGGAAGGATAGAGCCTCATCTGCTAAGTCTCCCAGCAGCCCCTGAGTTTAGTAGCCTTGACCCTGATTATGTGCCAGGCCATCTGCAGGCCCTGTAAGCCCAGAGCTGCTTCAGTTTGACACATGATGCGTGCCACAGGCTGGCAGGTCCTATGGTAATGTCTTCTCGACCAGCCCCAACGACCTTGGCCGCACTAGTGTTGTACAGCACGATATCCTGACCACGCCAGGGCCACCAGTGATGCACCCACCACACAGGATGGCAGGGGATAAACAGACAGCTGATAAGCAGATACGACAGTCTGGAGACTGGGCTTCCTCAGCCTAGCAACAGCAGCTGGGCTGCACCAATTGCAATGCTGAAAAACAATACCAGAGTCCACAACTGTGTGTGGATTATTGACCCCTAAATAAGCGCACCATTAAAGATGCTTATCTCCTGCCACGCATCCAGGACACCCTGGACATGCTGTCCACTGCCAAGTACTTCAGTATACTAGACTTGACATCAGGATACTGGCAAGTAGAAATGACCCCCAGAGTCTCCAAAGCAGCTGCATTTTGTAATTGGAAGGGACTATTTGAATGGAATGTGATGCCTTTTGCCTGTGCAGTGCACCAGCCATGTTCCAGAGGTTAATGGATCAAGTCCTGGTTGGACTACTGTGGGAGACATGCCTGGTGTATCTCGATGACATCATTGTCTTGGGGGCAGGATAGCAACCAGATGTTGGAATGACTTGAGCAGGCGTTTGCCAGATTGCCTGATGCTAATCTGAAGTAAAAACCTTCAAAGTGCTGCCTGTTTCAAGAGCAAGTTGCCTACCTGGTGCATATCACCTCTTCCACAGGCATTGCCATCGACCCCCAGAAGGTTCAACAAGTGATGGAATGGCCTACATCCCGGAATGTCACAGAAGTGCGACAGCTTGTCGGCCTGGCTTCATACTACCGCCAAGCCTTGTGGAGAGGTAACACCTGGAATCCCTGAACCTGAACCTTGTTCAGAAAAGTGCTGCTTGCTTGTTATTGTGGTTGATGGTGGCAGCTTTGTTTGTGAATTCTAACCAGCTGACTCATGTCATGCACAAAATGATGAAGTGTGAAAAGGAGCACTGCGTCTTTGTGTCTTCATTCTGAAACAAATCACATCAGTCAATACCTGAGTATTTCATTTAGGTTACAATGATGACATAATGATGTTCAAAGCAGCACTGTGAAATGTCTTAGTTTCCTATAGTTTTAATATATTCATTATTGATTGTTGAAAAAAATGCCTTTAATTTATTAGACAGCAGTTGCTTCAGAGAATGATCAGTGCGGCTCACTTTCCATCACATTACAATCCTTTGAAACCTCAGCTGCATTTTCTATTCTATTCATTAGACAGGAAATTAAATTGACCATAGCGTTAGCTTGGGCAGGCCACAGAGTCAAGTTCAGCTACAATCCTGGTAGATGGCTCAGCTGATGCCCTTCTACACATCCAATTATCAGATCTTATATAGAGTGCACTGGACCAGGCTGATGTGCAAAACGAATCTTATCAATAATTTTAGGCTCAGTGACAAAACATGATATTAGTCTCTTTATTTTCTATGAAAGCAGCATGTGAATTTCACACCCACTTAATGCAAAGAATGTAATTGCATAGGTGATATTCAAAGGCAGTTGGTTTAGGGCAGTTTCACTGGGTAACCCGTTTATCACCGGGGTTATGTTTTTGGTGTGTGCTCGCGTGTGTGTCGTCATCTGTAAACATAAAAGCTCCAAAGTTTTGAATGAATTTTGCTAAAACTTCACTGTACTTAGGACTGTAGAGTGGGGTCATGTTTACAATAACATAAACTGTCTTTTATCTTAATATCACATTCTAGTTTGCATCCAGATATGTCATATTTGACCTCTGACATCACTTTTACATTTCACATTTTTCGTTGACCACAAAATGTGTTTTATCTTTAAAGAAAGTGTTGTCAAGAGAAAGAGAATGAGCTGCCTGGTTGATTAGAAATATACTGTAGTATAATATTCTATAATAAGCTCAAGTCATTCATGTCCAGTTATTTACAAATCAATAGCTATTATCCATGACCTAATTCATGGTTGTGTACTCAAGGTAAACATGTGTCATGCTACCCTAATCTGATTTTTACTGCACTGCAAACGTCTTAAAGTACATTTAAAAAGAACAAAGAAAAAATAACAATGTTCCCTTAGAACGAGATGCTGCCCAGAGAGGGCGCCGCCGTGGTGGAGGTTTCTGCACTTGGAGTGGGTTATGAGGTTCTGATCCACAGTCGATGTGTTACCTGCAGTAGATGACTGTAGCCCACACCCCAAGAATTATTAGCACCTATGACTTTTGCCTGCTGGCTCCCCGTGGAGAATAGGGCTGCATTTGCACGCATATTAGATTCTATTTAGGAAGTGTAGCTTCTTTTTTTTCAGCATGCTGTTTCCAAAATCTTCGTTATTTGTTGCCACATGTGCAATTTTAACATTCAGTCAGCATGCACCTGCAGACAGTGTGCTAGCACTGTGCTTCCTGCCATTTGCAGGTGAACATTAACAGACTCAGGTTCCAAACACAAACACTTTACTGAAGAAACACTTTATGTAATGCTCATCAAACTAAAGCGATATAGACAATATTGTGTAATTCTACATTCATGTGAAAAAGTTTTCACTGGAGTCTAGTGCCTCTTTTCCACTAGTACCTACTCAGGTTGACTCGACGCGACTCTACTTGGCTTTGTTCATTTTGAGTACCCCCTCATCACGGTGGCTCATGACGTCAGGACTGCATAAAGACCTGCCAAAACATTTTTTTTTCACTGTGTCTGTGTTTTGAAATTATATCAGTGTACCGTAAAATGCACAAATGCAAATCCAAAAGCACACCAGCACCTCATTTCCTCTTTTCATGCTGTGTCTGATGTAATCTGGGCCATGTCTTTGATAGTTGTAGCTGATGCCTGCTGTGTTCTATACAGAGGTTATGCTGCTGCTCTCTCCACCTCTGGCTTTCCATGCATGGACATGGAAGGGCATGGCAGTGTACTCTCCCAAAACAGAACCACCTAAATATAAATGACTTCACTGATTATAGTGGTCCTGACTGATTGTGCTTCTTTATTCATGAGTTAGCTGGGTGTTCTTGGTCTCAGCAACCTCATGATACATACATGATAAGGAGGGCAGGCAGACTATATATTAGTCATACTATACCCATATTACATATGGGTGGTATACTGAAACCTGAAGCTGCTCTTCCAAACACTGGTTAATATTTCCAAACAGTTAAGATGAGGCCAATGAGTATCACAGTCTTAAGGCATTTCGTAAGCTGCCACGGTACATGCTTTGACAGCAGAGGCATTCAGAAAGTTTGAAACTGAGATAGAGTTGAAAAGCCTGCTGCTACCCTGTGAGTAAATTTAGCGATGTGGACATCATTATGCAGAAAGTGCATTTCCCATTAAAGAAATCCCACAGTCGGTCTGAACTCGACCTAACTCTCGTCTTTCCATCACAGGACACACGCGCAAAATAACTTGAGGGTTGTCTTTAATCCCAGTGCCCTCCATTCACTTCTGTGACGATCAGTTATTAGCCAATTTATCTCAATGACAAGTGGACCGTCCTTTGCAAGGCTGTGTGTGACTTTTTACAAATAGTGCTGATATGCCTTCTTGTGCAGCTCACCCAGAGGAATATCACCACTAGACTGCAGTCTCCTGGCTTAACTCTTCTTTCTGTCTGTCAGTAGGCACAGGGGAGTGAACCACCTAGGACGATTGAACTTCATAGCACAGCTTTGGGCAGGTGCTTAGAGAGAATTACAAAGTCATGGAGTCTCTAAAAATTGTGTTGACAGTTAGGCTAAAAGTATGTATTTTTGGACATGCAAAGATCTGATCCTTCTGATATTGTGTGGTGATATAAATTAAATATTTTAAGCATTTACAGTGGCCTTCCTAATGTTTGGGACAAAAATAAAATTTTTGTAGTTATGCAGTGGATTGTAAATCAAACAATCAATATGTGATTGAAGTGCAGACTTTCAGCTTTAAGGGATTTTTACAAAGATTTTGCATAAACTATTTAAGAATTACTACCATTTTATATACACAGATTCAAAATTAATGGGACGACTGACTGACAAGCAGTTTCATGACCAGGTGAGACTTGCTATTTCATGATGAATGAGGCAGACCTAATGTCTGAAGTTGAGTCGAAGTGTTGTTTACTATAATTGTAAATATGAGACCCAAAGAAATGCTAGTGCAAGTGAGAGAGGACATCATTATAAACCCAAAATAAACCCCAACAAACCTACCAGAGAGACAGCAAAAACTTTACAAGTGGCCAAATCATCAAATCTGATTGTTAAAAATGAAAGAATGCACTGAGCAGCTCAGCAACATCAAAAGGCCTGAGAGACCACAGAAGATAACTGAAGTACATGATGACAAAATTATTTCCATGGTTAAGAAAAACAACTTCCCAACATCTAACAGAGTACAGACACTCTTGAGGAGGCAGGAGGATCACTGTCAAAGTCTACAATCAGAGGAAATACAGAGGATTTACAACAAGGTGCAAACCACTGATTACACTCAATACCAGGAAGGTCAGATTAGACTGCCAGAAAACATGTGAAAGAGCTGGCACAGTTGTGTAAAAAAAGTCTTTGGACAGATGAAATCAAGGTTGACCTGTACCAGAATGATAGGAAGACGTGGTGGAGGCAGTGTTATGTATGGACGTGTGCGGCTGCCAGTGGAACTGGACCACTCGTGTTTATTGGCTGCTGATACAAGTAGCAGCATGAATTGTGAGGTGCACGGGGTCATACTGGCCGCTCAGATTCAGTCAAATGCTTCAAAACTGATCGAACAGCTCTTCACAGAGCAAATGGATAATGACCCAAAGCATCCTGCAAAAGCAACCCAAGAGTTTCTCAAGGTAAAGAAATGGGATATTCTTCAATGCTTTTCCATTACTACATACCAAATTGAATGCGGAGACCCACAGGCAGGCAGCAACCTTCAGCTGCTGCAGCAAAGATCTAGTGGAACAACTCAAGGGAGGAAACAGCATTTGGTGATGTTCATGGGTTCTAGACTTCAAAGGTTTTTCATCTTTGTATTGAAAAGAGTCTTTATGTTCATCTGTCCATTAATTTTGAAAATATTATAATACATATTGATTGTTTGAGCTATAATCCCCTGTGAGGGTGTACAGAGGCACTGCCACAGTGTCTTTGTCTCAAACATTATAGAGAAATATCAAATGATGGAATATGCTTTATTGGAAAAGTTTAAACATCTTCTTGGAAGATGTGACGGGTTTTCTAGCTCAACACCAACAGGGTCATCAGGCTTTCTTTTTTCTTCACTTTCTTTTTTGTATTTCTTGGAGCAGTTTCTAATCTGCTAGAATTACCATTGTATTGAAAGGTCCTCATTCATTCAATTTCAACTTTTGAAAGGATGGCCTCACATGATCTTCAAGCACTCTTTGATATGATGTAGAATCCATGGCTGAATCAATAATCAAGCTGCTCAGTCCCTGAGGCAGGGAAGCAACCCCACATCCGAACATTTCCACCTCCATGCTTCACAGTTGGTTTGAGATTCATAGGTCTTGTTCTTCTATCCAGAGCACTGTTGCAGCCAGTGATGGGCAAATTGTGACTCGCTGGAAATCTATGCCATACAACATTACAGCTAAATGATTTATTTCATGTAGCTTGGAGTTCTTTGTAGCTCACTGGAATCAAACTATTTTTCTGAAAAGCTTAGAGTGGACTTTAGATCTTGGGACGATGCCACAACATGCTTAAAGTGCAAGGAGAACACAAGACGCTAGATGATAGAACTTTAAATAAGGCAGGCAAAAATGCCTGCATCACCAGAATATCTGGTTCAATTCCTGGCCCAATGTTTGCTCCATAACCCCCCCCCCCCCCCACACACACACACACTCACACTCACACACACACACACACACACACACACACACACACACACACACACACCCCCACATACACATATACGTTTCCGGAGACCCTAATCTTAAATACCTCATTCTAATTTGATGGATTTAGAGGTGTGATAAATGTTTCATTTTTCCTTTAATGTGTTTCCTGATTATTCAATCATGTATTTCCATGGCAAATATCTAAAAATATTATGATTTGATGTGTGACTGTTAGCCAACAATATTCACTCACCCATCCAAATAATTGAATTCAGGTGCTTCAATCACTTCCATGGCCATAGGTGTATCAAACCAAGCACCTAGGCATGCAGACTGCTTTTGTAAATGTGAAAGAATGGGTCTCTATCAGGAGCATGGTGTAAAGCACGCCACCACTGGACTCTAGAGCAATACAGACATGTTCTCTGAAATTATCTGGCAATCTGATGGATGAGTCTGGATTTGGTGGTTGCCAGCAGAACTGTACTTGTCTGAGTGCATTGTGCCAAGTGTAAAGTTTGGTGGAGGGGGGATTATGGTGTGGGGGTGTTTTTCATCCATCCATCCTCAGCATCCTAAGATCCCATTGATTAATTATTTTGATTGCTGAAAAATCTTAGATGTTTCAGAGATTCTGAGGCCTAAAGCAGTCTATACTGATATTTTTAAAAAAAGATTTCAAACTGGTAAGTAGGCTTACTCATAAATGAACATGTTTTACTGCTTTAATCAGTCTCTGTTTCAGGACAGCATCATAATGCAACAATCTGTTGACAAAGAAAATGCAGTCCCCTGTGCTGAGAATCCATTTCCCTCACATACATGTTCTTTTGCCAGTAAAGGTGACGATGAAAATGTTAAACAAAATGATCTGCATTCTCAGCTGAGAAGTGAACCACAGTAATGGAACCAAAACCCAGGGTTAAACCTGAAATTAACTCACAAATCCTAAATCCTACTTCATACTGCAGGCCTCAGTGTTGTTTTGAAGCCAGTGAGAAATATTACATATATACTGGTCGTCAGTTTACTGTCATTGATTGCAGGAGAGTATAGTTATTTTCCCGTGTTGTAGTTCTTGTGGAACGCAACAGGGGTTCCTTGAGAATCTTTATATTTTGCTGCTACTTTCATGGTGCCCCCCCCCCCCCAGAGCCTTCTCCATTCTTTTAAAGGTTTGTGAACAGGGCTTTCTCTGGCTCACTTTGCCATGAGGCAGTAGCAGCAACTGTTTCACTCCTGCCACAGAGTGCTGCTCCTTATTGAGAGCAGCCATGGGGTTTCCCTTATCCACTACTGTAGGTCCCTTTGCACTCAGACTCAGATTTTGAGGATGGTCTGCTCAAGGCACACTTTAACGTATTTGTCACATATTTATGGTAGACCTTACAGCACCGTGAGGGCTGTTCTGTGCTTTGGAAAATATTTTTTTGTATCAGCCTTTTGTTTGATACCTTTTAATAAGCCTGATGTGAATTTAAAATTTTTATAGCTGTTTTCACACATGACCAATGAGCTACTCTTCAAGTCAGACCTGTTGTCAGTATTAAAAATACAATAAAAATTTGGGGTAGCACTTTCTATTACAGCTTGTTAAGAATGTGGTAATAGTGAGGTAATAATATGGAAACAAGAAGGTAATAAAATAGAAATAGCAACTTCTTATCACCAAATTACCAAAGTAATATCATATACTATCATGTAATTATCTTGTTTCAATAGTGATTATAGTGTGGAAACAATAAACCCACATTTCCAGGTAAGGTAAGGTTGTTTCAAATTGTTTTTGTTTGTTTTGCCTGAAAAGCACTTTTCACCTGTCAGTTTGTGATGAGACTTAAGAAAAGATTTTGTCACAACAAATGAGGGTGATGCAGCTACAGAGCAGTGGAGGAACATGCAGACCACTCTCTTTGTGTCTGTCACCAACCGAAAATGAATCTCTGCTCTGTTCTGTTGATCATGAGCCAAAAGATAATAATCAGTGTGTAAATCATCACGACACCCTTGGAAAAGACATTATGTTGTAGTTACTCCTCAGATCTTCAGACGATTTTAGTCTTCACAACAAGACTAATAAACATTGGGGATATACTGATTACAAAAATGTCATCCTTCAGCTCTGATTAGGCTAGAAAGACGACACATCAATTTGTTAAACTGAGCTGGTGGTGTAGCAAACTATAAAACCAAAAGTCTATGTCAGTCATTTCCAAATAGAGCAGAGATTCCTGCTGAGCAGGGATGAAAAACTAACCAGACTTCAATAAATGTAGATGAGTTGTACAGTTTGTTATTTTATGCTGGTCAGCCCAAAAACAAACCAGTGTGTGAGGGCAGATTAATGAAGCCACACCATAAGTGAGGGAAAACTAAAGCCTCCGTACAGTAAAACCTGCAGCTGTGCAAGAAAAATCCAAGGTGCCATCAATGAAAGCTTACATCTATAAAACAAGAAGAGCTCCACCCATAACCGTAAATGTGTTGAAGTTTCAGCAAATGTGAACTGAAGGCTGTTAGTCCAAGGTGATGTATGTGTTTCCTTTATTGGAGTTTGGAAAACCATTAGAAAACAAATCGGAACTCTTTTGTCCGACAGACCCAAGCTTAGTATTAAGTGTAAAAATTGAACTTGTAGCTTTTGTCTTAACTGCAACTCAGACCCAACAGTCCCCATTCTTCTGTTTGCTTTAAAACAATTTAGGCCTTTCAAACCTGAAAGAGAGGATTAGACTTTCTTTTGTGGTTAAATGTGTAACCGGGCATTGGAAATGACAGCAGGACAGCTTTTAAATTGTTTTGTGTTGTTAATTTAGAGTAAAAGTGGAATGAATGAATCAGCCTTTTGTCACCTGTGACATTCCTGTATTTGCTACAGTATTATTTGCAAATTGAAGCAGTTGTATTTTTTTTTTTAAAGTTTAACAACACAGTATTCCTTATTCTAGCCTGTTTGTGCATGCCATCCTTTACAGTAACCATTTATTGAAATATCAACCAAAACCACATGATTAAAAGAAGTAGCCAGGGATAATCCCTAAGTCTACAATGCATTACTGTTTGAAGGTTGTTTTTATTACTATTTGTTACCCTCAACTCAATTCAGTTTTATTTATATAGCGCCAAATCACAGCAAACAGTCGCTTGAAGGTGCTTTATATTGTAGGTAAAGAACCTACAATAATACAGAGAAAATCCAACAGTCAAAATGACCCCCTATGAGCAAGCATTTGGCGACAGTGAGAAGGAAAAACTCCCTTTTAACAGGAAGAAACCTCTGGCAGAACCAGGCTGAGGGAGAGGCAGCCATCTGCTGCGACTGGTTGGGGCTGAGGGGAGGGCGACAGGACAAATATGTAATATGATGTCATGAATCCAAGATGATGGATGGTGGTAGCCTTTAACTTCTGGAATCTGTGTTAAAGTCTTTGATTTTACAAGAAAATATTCCCTTTTTAATGATAGTTTAGGGCAGAGCTCACAAACAGGTGGACTACGGTCCAGGTCTGGACCCAGAAGCTGTCCCATATGGACCCAGACCTACACCCAAAACAGATGGTTATGATTTAAAACTGGATGGGCACTTCTATTTTGGTTTAGTGACTGAGGAAATCAGTCACATGATACCACCTTAGGCAAGTTTAAACACTTTTGGGGGTGCTCACGCACCCCTAAATCTCGTCAGAGTACACCTAAAATAACTATAGTACTGTAGTAATAATAATGTATGTTGGTATTATTTTCTAACATTGTCTTCTAAAGTTATATTTTCACAACTTGTCTAATGAAGACATTTCCAGTTGAAAACAGGTCCAGTATTATTGATGTCATGATGTGACAGTCGCTCACACAGAGGCGTTGCTGCTTCAGCAGCACGTTTGTCATTAATAAACAGGACTTTGGTTGTTGTGGCAGAAAGACAATGAAGACGCAATTTCGTGACACACATCAGCGGTGCAGATTCTTAACACACTTTACCTGAAATATAACAAAAGTGCAAACTGTTCTGATAATGTGAGGACATTTCTGTGAGTGTCTGCTTATTTTTTAAATTTGTTTTCTAAATGGTGTCAAAAACATTAACTGCTGTAGGTTTTTGGCACCATCAGCCATATCGTGAGTTGCCAGCCAAAGACCTGATGTTCTTTATTATTTCAGTTAAAGTTATTGAAGATTTCTATTCCTATTTTGGCCTATTTTGGGCTTCATTGTTTGTTTTACAGCGTAGCTGTCATGACATGGGCTGTGTGGCTGTCAAGGTCTAAGGTAGGTAAACTCAAAAGGCAGACTCCTAAGGAAAGTTTAGGTAGATTTATTCACAAGTCCGACAAAAACACGGGATAATGCAGGGTCTTCTTTGGGGAGGGGGTTTGTGGGGCTTCCAGTTCAGGTCCGGTTTCCAGTATGCTCTTCGGGTCTCTTTTCCTAGTAGTGAGTAATCTCGTTTCTCCCTCCACTCTTGATAATTGTTTCACAGTCAACGATCAGTACATCAGGAACAGGTGCGTGAGCCAGCCTCCAACAACAGCCGGCTCAGCGGGGGGAGACCAAGGTTAGAGACAGACAAACAAAAACCCCAGCAGAGCAAACCCAGGGCCACCAAGGACCATGACAGTGGCAGGCAGGATGAGACGAATGAGACAAGGGAAGCAAAACTAAACACAATGCACAAGAAACAAAGACTGGCACAATAAAACAGGAAGTAACAGACAGAAACACAGACTTGACTAAACATGGGAAACAGAGGGAAGCCTGATGACTGAAACAAAGTAAACAGCTGTGATCAGAACCCAGATAACTAGATCTAAGAAGGCTCAGTACTAGGTATGGACAGAAAACCAAAGAAACATATCAAAAAAGAACTGAACACAAAAGCATTGCCACTCACGAGAACAAGGAAAACTGAAGACTAATGAAAACAATGAAACTCAAACTAATAACTCAGATGTCAAAATACAAAATAAGCATGAGTTCAAAAGTCCAAACCCGAAACGCCTGGTCGCAGGCCCAGGATCAGGACACAGCTCCAGTTCCATGTGACAGCAAGTCAAAAGGATGTTACCGGTCGATGGCCAGCAGCGGTCCATATTCAGTTTCAATTCTACTATAAATTAATAACAGCACAAAGACTGAGAGAGCAGGATGAGAGGGAAACAGGTACAGTGGACTTGTAGTCAAAGCCAACAAAAAATTATAAAGGTATTTATTGATGATGAGTTCACATAACTGACCAGTGTGCTACACTGTTATCAAATGTGGATCCCCAACCTACTCTTATAATAATTATGAAAAGATTACATTTTTGTTATTTTTCTATTTGAATATTGCGTGTTTGTCTGTGATTGCACAAAGAAGGAGTGAGAAGGATGGAGACAGAGAGGACAGAGAGACAGTACCAGAGCAGGAAGAACCAGGTGAGCAAACGGGCAGAATGTGAAGTTTGGTGGAAAAACAAAAATTATTTTTTACAAAATTATTTTAGATATATTTCATGGATGCTTAATGTGCTTCCCAGTAGCACACTTAAAAACACCAGTGTGCATTCTAAAGAATACACTGATATAAATAGTGGCATTTTACAGGATTCATATCACTCTGAACATGACTGAACAGGACAGCTGTGACTACACTGATGTGACAGACTGCAAAACTGTTCTCCACTCTTGGGATGGATGGTTCGTATGAATTCAAAAACTTTAATGTAAAAGTAATCCTCTTATCAGTTTGCTTCTTTTTCGAGGTGTATGGAGTGGCAGTGGGATTTTCCACTGTCTATATTGAATAATAGTACTTTAAGTGCTTGATGATTTGGCGGACTGCCTCTGTGTCTCTTTCTTTGGAAAATTCTGGTCAAGACGACATGATTTGCAAGTGTGACAAGAGTTGACTACATTTGCAAACAGCATATTTCATTAATATTAATTGCAAGGCACTGTATGCATAACATTATGACTGGGGGCTGACCCCAAAGTTTGAACGTAGAATTGCCCCTGGATACGACTCGACGAGTCTATGCATTCCAGACGAGATGAGTGTTAGAGGCAAGTTACACATGAAAGGATGGTAGAAAGAAAAAATTCACAATTTATTAATCAGCTGATTTTTGGTGTAATAGTAAACAAGTATATTGTAATTGTCCTTGTTGATGATTTATGTCTCAAAACTGTGCTGAATGTGACCTGTAGGTTACTTTAGTTCAGAATCAGCCTGGAAAGTTCAAAAGTGGTATTTTATGGTAAGTCAAAGTCAAATAGCTTTACAATATATTATGCAGGTGTACACAAAATCTATATGATCACATACATTCCTAATTGAACCTTTAAAGGGTTGTGCTTAATCATCACTATGCTTAGGCTTCTAATCAATGTTAAGGTGGGTGGAGTGGGGACCAGCCTGCCTGACAGATTACAGAGAATGAGTTGTGTGATCTGAGAGTGGCTGCGTTTCACAAATGCCTCACAGTGGCTTCATTCCCTGACAGGCTTCACTCATGAATCACACAGC